>JZKD02S1619096.1:738575-755886 GCA_000966675.3 Picea glauca
CCCACAAAGTATCGAAGTTCCAAAGACTTGAAAATAATAAAATATAATATAAATAATATATACAATAAAATAAAAAATAATAAAAATAATAAAAAAATACAATACAATCTAATTATATGTGGATTTTGGGATTTTGGGCTTAGTGGATTTTGAGATTTTGGGCTTCGGGGAAAACAAGATTTGGGGTTTGAAAAAACTCTCTAAGTCCCGAAATTCTGAAGCCCAGAAAACTAATAAAACATTAATAATATAAATAAAATAATAATATATATAAACATATAATAAAAAATAAAATAAAATATAAAATAATAAAAATATAATAAAAAATAAAATAATATATACAATAAAAATGATCAAAACACAAAAACCTGATGTGGCACCTTTGTATAGGCGACATGTGGCAGTGATAATAGAAGCACCATGTGTAAATGTTTTTCCATGTGGACTTTGCTAAGCTAGTGCTGCCACATTATCATGCCAACTCATCAAAACAATAGAAAAAATACAAAACTTCAAAAGGCCATAACTTTTGATCTGAGTGTCGAAATGAGGTAAATTTTATATTGTTGGAAAGATATCGATGAGACAAAGATGGTATGATTATTAAAAAATGGAAAATAATGCAAACTAAAAATCACTCAAAACTGAAAACCAAAAACAATTAAACGAAATATTTCGAGAATTTTATATGAGAACCCTTTATTTCAAGAAAAAATAAGAGAAAGATGTTAAGGCCTCCACAAAATACTTTGATCTAAAAGCAAATCAAACCAAACCCTCATGCAAGTAAAATTCAAAACACCTATTTGAATTTTTATTTTAGACTTTTAACCCATGTTACAACATTAGGCTCCATCTGAGGATTGTGTCTCTGTGCGAGGCACACAAGAACAACAAACCTTGTGCCTTATTTATTAATAATGGAGTCATTATTTTCTAAATTTAAACTAAAATTTATTCAACAAACAAAAACCCATTTTCTCACTTTTCAACATAAATCTCATATTAGAAATATTAGAATTATTAAAATTTAAAATTTCAAAGCACGTTGAATTTTAGATTTCAAGTAAAGCTATTAAAAAATTTCCTTCATCAAAATCTACTCGAGTGTTATCTAAGGTAATTAATTAGAATCAAGCTAAAACATTAGATTTCAAACTAATGATTGTCTTAACTCGAGGGAAAAATTAGTTCTTTATATTTTTATAAATAAAACTTAGTTAGATCAGAGTATAGAAAATCCTGAAGAGGTCTAATAAAAGGGTCCGGGTAAAGATATGCAGCTTTAGTTCATAACAGTCATCACAAAGATTGCTTCACCACCAACCAGGTGTCCATAGCCACGGTGAATATATTTGCATCCCCTAATCCTAAATGTCTTTTCACCATCCCACTATTTAATACTATTTCATTGATTTGAGATGGGGGCAATCATTTGGATGAATTTCCTTTCACTATCTGTCTTATTATTTTATTTATTTGTGTGGGATGGGGGTAATAAATGTGTTAAAAACACTATGTGATAATGACTGTTGAATATATATAATTAAGTAGAATTGTCTACAAGTTAAAATTAAACCTTGAGATTAACACCTTCTCAAGATTAACCATATATTTTCCTAGGAGTATGAAAATATTTTATCATTTGTTCTTTCAAGTTTCCCTTGAGAAAACTATCAGTTATCATCTAATATAACAACTCAGATTTTGAGGAATTACCCCAAATATACCATTTCAATAATGATAAAGAAAGAAAAGGATTTTCACCTTGCTTGTGTAAATAACATGTTTGAAATTGTATCTATAAATAAATTCTATCATTTCTATAGAGATTAGAATAAATGTAAGTGATCAACAGAGTTTAGTTTCATTATTCAACTTAAATTAATCTAACTAATAACAACACTATCTAAAAACAAATGAAAGGAAGTTCTCAAATATGAGATTATTTATATACAATTTGATCCTCTTCTAAACTCATGAATTATTTAATCAAGTGATATCATATTTCCAATGTAACCATGAAAGCATTTTGTTAATTAAATTACAAATTCTTTCTCTACAAACGTTTGAGAAAAACATGAATAATAACTATAGTAAAAGAATAATGAGTGACTTACCATGCAATTGATTTTCATACTTACAGAGAAAGGGTGCTGAAAATTCCACACAACTTGGTGATTTCAAGTGAACTACAAAAGGATCTTGAAAAATATGAAGAATTAGCTCCCCTTGGTCAGCCATAAAAGATAAACAAATTCCACAAATATGTCTTCCTTATACACATGATTGAACTCAGTTTCTGAAACCTTTCTTGATGTATTACTAAGTGGAGGTTCTTCTAGGTCACAAATTGATAAAACACTAAAATGTGTGACATTTAACTTATTGGACAATGCAGACTCCATCTAAACTGCTACTGGATCTTTAAAATCATGAAAATTGTCTCTTGATTCTAAAGACATAGTTTCTCTGGTGTATCATAAACTTCATAACAATCAATAACAACAAAATATTTTTGATTTTGTCGACATTCTTCATAAAATACATTATTATAACTTAAGTCAACAAGACTGCAATATAAATCAGATGTCAGCCACATACTTTTAGAAACTCCAGTAGATGCTTGAATCTTTTCATAAATTTCAAGAGAAAGAAAAGAAGCATGCTCAACAAAGTCTTGGTTTTGATTAATAGGTAAGGAAGAATGAAATATCTCTTTATGATAGTTTTCATGAATCTTCCCATAGCTAACATATTTTTCAAAACCTATTTCGATTTTTTTTCTCTTCAAGAATCATCTCATCTTCAAGAAATGCAGTATAAATATCTTCATATTCATTATAAAATGCTAATTTAATTAAAATTTCTGAAGATGATAAATATAAAATCTGTGCTTGTTTTTGAAAATCAGCCTGAATAAAATTATCATGAGAGAGTTGCAACTCTGGAATTGGTTTTGGCATTTCTTTTATTTTTTTCCCGAAATATTGGCATTCAAGATCTACCAAATGATATGCTTCACATAACATTTCCTTTGAAATATAATTATCAAGGAAATATAATGGTAAACCAATGCTACCTGCCCGATTTTGGTTTATTTCAAGCATATCTTCTTCAAAGTTTTGATGATGTACTATCTGTGAAGCAAAGAAAAAACTTTTGTTTCCAAATTCAGGAACATACACCATATTTCTTGATAACTCAACAACCCTATGATGATCCTTTAAGATAGATCCCTCCATGAGCATAATGTTTTCTTAATTAATATGTGCAAGGATTTCTTCTTCATTCTCACTGCTGCAATAATTATGTTCTTCTAGCTCTTGATCACCTTCTTCATCAACAAAGCCCTGAAAATCACCTACAAAATTGATACAAAAATCAGCTTCTCAATCATTAAAATATTGTTGATTTGAAATAAAAGACTTATCTTGTTCGTCAGCAATATGAAGCAAATAAAAAGACATATCTGATTCATCTTGTTCCTCTTCTTCTCTCTACTTCTTTGCATTTGGATCCTGATCTTTTATTTGACCAAGAAGTTTCCCACAGGCCCAAAGATTTTTTTCAATTTCCTCAGCATCAATATACATTTGTTCCAACGTTGGGGACTTTCTTTCTCTGAGATAAAAATCCAAACCAGGATGATGTGATAGTGCACAATATACCTTGGAAACCACTTTAGAAGGATGAATATCAACATGAAAATTATGATATAACTTCTGAAATCTTCTGTTGAATTTCATAACAATTTCGTCATTCATTATTTTCGCAACATAAAAATCAAAAAGATATTAATGATGATATTTTCTCTAAGCCCATTTATGTAAAAAAGCATCATGAAAATCAGTCCATGAAGAAATGGATTCAGCTGGTAAATATTTAAGCCATCTTTTAACCTCACCTACTAAAGAATGAGTGAACATTCTCATAAAGATATCTTCATGTTGAATTTCTAAGCAATCTGTGAGATGTTCAAAGGCTGCCATGTGCTTTTCTACTGTAATATCATATTCTCCATTGAATGTAGGAAGATATTTGAAAATTTTGGAAGGTAGACCATGAAGGATAAATGGAAGCTTAAGAGTTTTATATCTGTTTAAATCCCATGGGTGAATCTTTACAAGATGATCACATGGTATATTAGATACTAAAAGGAGTGGTAAATTAATATTATCTTCTATCGGTTTGCAAGACTGATTAGGCTATGAAGGAATAGGAATTTGATCAAGAAAGATTTCGAAAGACATTGATGCATAAGGTTCATCATTAATTTCAAAAGGAAATAATAACAAAGATTCATCTATTTGAGTAATATAAGAAGAAACCAAATGTTCTTTTTCTAAGATATGAGATGAGGTTTTGGACTTATGATTCTTAGAATCAACAAGATAGCAAAAAATATTTTCTAAATATATTTGACAAAGCAACAAATGACTTACTAGTAGATCTAGAATAACTTGAAGGAAACTTGTCATTTGGTACCTGATAATTCTGAAACAATTCTTCATTTGTTTGTCGAAGGTTGATCTTCTAGTGGAGTCACCAATGGTTTTTTTCAAATTATGGAGTCGCCAGGTGAAAACTAAAACAACCTGTGTGTGTGCGTCTAACTCTTATTCACCCTCAAGGACCAGAGCTTATCTTTGTTATACTCCCAGGGAAAATGAACTTTCAACTTCGTCGCTGGAAACAACGCCAAAAAATGTTCTTACCAGAGATTTCTCTTGGATGCAAAAGAGAAATGCCTAGTACATTTTCAACCAACTTCTGACTATCAAGATGACCCTTCCAGCGTGAGAGATCTCTCTCATATGGTTTCAAAATATGGGTTGCTCACTCTCACTAAACAACACTTGATCATAAAAGCACGATGGTCAGATTTTAGATATCAAAACAAAACAAAGGATAAACAAGGCATACGAAATAAGACAACAAATTGAGTAAAAAGGTTATAAACCTCCCAGATAAGTGGCCTAAATATGTTGGGCATGGAGTCTGAATCAATTAGAGAACTAAAACTTAATTATGAAAGATTGAAGAAAAGAGAAGAGAAACAATTAAATCTCAAACTTGCAGAGGGAAAAAACAATCTCTATAAATCTGAAATGAAGAAAATACCATTTACTGGTCATTGCCAATGATGAATCCAACAAATGGACAACGAATGCATATACGACAATATATCAAGGTTATGATTGAGTAAAACATGTTAAAACAAAGGTCTTGTCTTACTCAGAGTAAGAGAGAGGAAATTCTTTGTTTCAAATGATTATTTTATAATTGCAACAGTGGAAGTTGTACCAAATTGTTACTTCTTTAACCCTAATAACGATCTTACTATAAAATAAAAATGAATAGTGATGGCATAATAAGAAGCTTAAAACATAAAAAGAAGAGAAGATATGGCTTTAATTATTATTGAACAATTAGTCCAATGAATCCAATATATTAATCTAGTTCATTGAAAAGATTTACAACAACTGTACTGGCTTTACAACATGGAATATAGTCTTTCTTCCAAAATCTTTTTAAGTTTCCCCCCTTATGTTTCTCATACAACCGTCTATTTATAATTTCTCAATTCTGTTATCCCCAATAGAGAGTTGTTCCAAGATAGTTTGATGAATATTTTAGAATCTAATTTAGGAGCTGGAAAATTTCTCTTTTTTCTTTGTTGCTCCAATCCTATAATTCACTTCAACCAACTTTGCAGAACATATCAACAAAATTGTAAGTTAAAATCAATTAAAAATGAAGATCAAACCCAAATTTAAAAATCTTACGAAACCAAACTATCCAAAAGAAAACCAATTTAATTAATTAATAGAAAATAAAATTTGAGCTTTCAATTATTTCTTGCCATGATATTCTCAAAACATAGATATTCTTGAAACCAAATTTTAATAGTATGTCATTATGGTTATGGTAATGCAATCTCTTCCAAAAACTCATTCAGAAACCCGGTTGTTGCAAATTCGTAACCCTATTTTATGCTAATTTTAAGGAAAGTTTATTGATCAGATTTGGTTGAATAAGTGTTTCTCGATGGTTCTCCTCATTCTTATCTTTCCAATGAGTCATCGCAAACCCGATTTCATGCCCCCAATCTCGAGTTATGACTTCCTGAAGTCAAGGTCCTATAACAACTCATGTGCAATCTAGCGCAGGATAAGGGTATTTTGGGTAAAATTAAAAAATAAAAAATTAGATATCCCACATGAATGGGATGGAACAAAACTTTAGTGTTTATATACAACTATGAATATAAAGTGGTTTGTGTGAACGTGAGGAGGGTATAGTGTAGAAATGTAGGTTTACATATTTTGGTGAATAAAATATATTATAAAAGGTAAAAAATAATAGGATAATGTTATTCAACGTGGAAGGTAGGTGGATATTAGGATTAAGTGGAGTGTATTGTTTGACAAAACTCCCGAAATTCAGAAGCCCATAAAAGTAATAAAACATTAATAATATAAATAATATATATATATATAATAACAATAAAATAAATAATAAAAAATAAAATAATATATACAATAAAAATGATCAAAACCCAAAAACTTCATGTGGCGCTTTTTTATATGCGACATGTGGCACCTTTGTATAGAAGTACAATGTGTAAATTTTGTGGCGCTTTTTATATGCGACATGTGGCACCTTTTTATAGGCGAGACATTAATAATATATATATATTTATATAATAACAATAAAATAAATAATAAAAAATAAAATAATATATACAATAAAAATGATCAAAACCCAAAAACTTCATGTGGCGCTTTTTTATATGCGACATGTGGCACCTTTGTATAGAAGCACAATGTGTAAATTTTGTGGCGCTTTTTATATGCGACATGTGGCACCTTTGTATAGGCGACATGTGGCACCTTTGTATAGAAGCACGATGTGTAAATTTTTTTCCACGTGGACTGTGCTATGCTAGTGCTTCCACATCATCATGCCAACTCATCAAAATAGTAGAAACAACTCAAAACTTCAAAAGGCCATAACTTTTAATTCGAGAGTCGAAATGAGGAAAAATTTATATTGTTGGAAAGATCTCGAAGAGACGAATATGATAGGATTATTAAAAAATAGCAAATCATGCAAACTAAAAATTGCTCAAAATTGAAAACCAAAAGCAATCAAATGCAATATTTTTAGAATTTTATATGAGGACCCTTTATTTCAAGAAACATTAAGAGAAGGATGTTAAGGCCTCCACAAAATACTATGATCTAAAAGCAAATCAAACTAGACCCTCATGCAATTAAAATTCAAAACACCTATTTGAATTTACATTTTAGAATTTTAACCTATGTTACAATAGTTCCTATAGTTCCCATAAATACCTCAAGTGATATTTCACCTACTTGCGAGTGATGTTGAAAGGGTCGGTATCTAAGGGTTTTGTTGGTGAATTCATGTTGAACCCTGGGTCTTCCCTCTACGCGCCAACAATCTCCAAATTCATTTCCATGCACCTTAAACCCCTTCTTCCCACCCTGATTTCCCCTGAACAGTCTAATTATGTGGAGGGTCGCTAAATTCTAGACAACATCATCTTAGTCCATGAATTTTCTCATTAAGCTACACATGTCAAAATATTTTGACAAACTCAGTTGAAAATACATTCAGGAAATCCTCCTGGCTTTTGGGTTTCATTATGACTGGGTCAGATGGATCTTGGCTCTCATCTCCTCTTCTTTCTTTTCCCTTCTAATAAATGGTACCCCTTCCCCTCCTTTTCACCCCTCCCATGGTATCTGACAAGGAGACCCAATTTCCCCCTTCTTATTCATACTTATGGATGAAGGGTTAGGTCGTAGCATCAAGGTTGTTGCTGCAGCTCCTAAGCTCCAAGACCTTTCTCTCCATCACTCTGTTGATCCCTTGATGCACAAAAAATTTGTAAATTACACCATGTTGATGGGGGTCCCCTCTACAAAGGAAACAAGAGCTCTAGAAAAATTTCTTGATGACTTCATGGAAGTTGTAGGAACCTCTATCAATCACCCAAAGTCCCATATTTTCTTCTTCAACACCATGCTCTCTGTCCAGTTTCATGTCTCCCGCATTCTTGGATTCTCTAGGAGCTCCCTTCCATACAAATATATTGGGGGCCCCCTTCTCACCTCTAGGGTATGCAATATTTTATGGGAAGATATCCTCTCCAGGCTTAGCAAAAAGCTATCCACCTAAACCTTCCCCCCCCCCTCAACATTGTCAGACACCTGGTCCTTCTCAAATCGGTTCTCCACACAATCCCTCTTTATCTCTTCTTGGATCTAGTTTCTCCTAAAAGGATTCTCAAGACAATTAGATCCTTTGAAAGGAGCTGCCTATGGCAGGGAGCTCAAGAATCCAAAAAATGGGCCTTGGTATCCTAAAATACCTTATGCCTACCGAAGCTAAACGAAGGACTTGGACTCCAAGATCCTGAAATTCTCAACAAAACTCTAGGTAAAAAAATATGGTGGAGGTAGCTTCAACGAAATGGAGAGATTTGTAGTAACCTCTAGAAACATAAATATGAAAATCAATTCATCTTTTCTAAGATCATTTGAATGATGGATGCTTCCTATGGATCCCTAATCTAGAACATTGCATGGAAAAACATGACATTGCATGGAAAAACATGTGTCTCATCCAAAAACACAACTTCTGGGAAATCTGCAATGGGCACTCTGCACTTTTCTAGGATGACTCGTGGCAACAAACTTCTTGCTATTCAACCTGATCAGTGGCTGATCCCCTTGAAAATATATCTCCATTCTCCATGAGGCTGACTTGTTAAGGATTATTGGTATTGTTGGCCCTTGACAAAGTTTTGTGGAAACATTGGTCATGTTTGACCACTTTTTGGACTTCGACAGGCTGGTCGAAGATGGAGCGCCCATGCGGAATGGAGATCGCGGGATCTCACTCATTTTGCGGGCTTGGGGACCCAACAAAGGGTTTTAGGGTTTATGTAATGGTTTAAGGGATATCAGCCCATGGGTTTACCCATGTTTAGGCCTTTTTGTAAATGTACAAATAAGTAGCTAAGCAATGTAAGAGGTAGTTCTAGCTAAGTGTTGTTTTGAGTTGTTTTGGCTTAGTGCAAGAAGTATTGGCTTTGTGCTAGAATGTGTTAGGACTTGCAGAGCTAAGTGCAAGTGATTGTAAGAGGATTTTTGCACAGACTGTGTAAGACTTTGTGCAAGGAAGGATTTGGCTCTGTGCCTTGACCTGATTTTGGGGAAGGTGGATCTAGTGTGTTGTGCACAGATCACTTGTCCCGTGTGAAGCTTGGCTCTGTGGCTTGGTGCATAGGAGAAGAAGAATGTAAGAAGATTGAAGACTAATAAAGAAGAAGAAGAAGTTGGTGGACATAGCCCCACACTAGGGTGAATCACGCATATCCTGTGTCTTGATGTGCTTTGTGCAATGTTGTTTATGTGCTTATTTGGTTAGTGTTGTTGTTATAACATATAATGAATGCATCTAATGTTGTTTCTTAGTGCTTAATGATATTTGAATGATAGATATGAGCTACTGCTATGTGATAAGAGGTTTTAAGGGCTAGATCTTGATTGTTACTATGTTGATCTATAATAAGGGTTAATCTGCGATGTGAATGAGAATCATAATCTAATGCATATTACTGGCTAAGTGCTCTGTTAAGTGTTGTAATCACAGATCTGTGTCCTAGCCTAGTTGTAGACACCTGAGTCTTGCAAACCCCCTTGCCTCTACCTCGGGTGAGACTTCATCTTCTTTGTAGTTGTTGCCGAAAGGGCCAGTAGTTAGGGTTTTGTTGGTGCGTTGTTGAAGTGTTGAACCCTAGTTCTACCCCTGTGCCAACAAATGGTTCTGTTGTCGGGACCTGGAACTATGATTGCTGGGAACTGAAGAAACGAGGAAGCTCTGCGAGTAGATATGTTGTTGTAGTGTGCAATATTCTACTTGACTTGTTAAGCTCTGTGCTAAGAAAGAAAGCCAATCTGAATAAAAGAGGGAAGATCTTAAAGCTTTGTGCTATGGCAAAGGTAAGATGAGTGGAAATTTTTACTTTGGAAGTATGAATCTAGGTATGTTTGATAGATTTTGTCCTAGGGTTATGGAACAGCTAGAAGAAAGAGTTGATCTAAATAAATTTGATAGAAATGGAGAAAAATATGTTATTCCTATGCATAGAAAGAATTTTTTGACTAATAAGTGGATGCAGGAACCTAGAAATAATTTTTGCATATTGCAGGTCCAATACTATGATCCCAGTGCGCAGTATAGGAGAGGTTGGGGATCGTTTAAAAGAAAGAGAGGATTGACATTGTGTTATAATTGCAGAAGACTGGGACATTTTGCTAAAGAATGCCCTGGTGTAGGTCCTATTTGTCTTTGTTGTAAAGTTATTGGTCACGAGGTTGAGGATTGTCCAAGGATGATTGCTAAAGTTGAAAAGATGAACATCAGACAAGAAAAATGTAAATAAGGTCAAGAGACTAAGGATATATTAATGAATCATACAGAAAAAGAGTCAGAGAATATGTTAATATAGTTAAAAGAAGCAATGGATGACCACAAGGATGTCATTTTACTAGAGATCCCGAAAGAAAAACAACACATAGAAACAAGAATAGAAGACTTCGACATAAACTGTGTATTAGATGAAGAAACACATGTGAACATTATGCCAAAAAGCACTTGGGAAATTTTGGGAAAGCCTATTATGGTACCTTCATTGGGAAGGGTAGGCCTGTTTAAAGGAAATATGATAACCTTATGTGGAAGAGTTACTAATATACCTATGATTTCTCATGAAACATCGACTGAAGAAGAATTTGAAGTCATTAAGTTTGTTGAGAACAACGCTCCTTTTCCACTTTTGTTAGGAAAGACTTGGATTGAGAAGGACCATATTAGAAGGAAAGTAGAGGAGGAAGCTACATAACAAAAAAAGCAAGAACTAAGGGATTTCATAGCCAAAAAAATAGAACGACTAATAGAAGAACAAGAGGATAAGTCAAAGCAATAGAGGGCCAGAGAATTAGCTGTCGAAGTTGAAAGAACACATGAAGGCTTAAAGAACCTGTCCATGCAGGAAAAAAGTGCATCCACCCCGGAAATAGTAAGAGAAGAGGTATTACCTTTGAACCCTCAGCAGTACGAAGTTACTACGCTAAGAGAAGATAAGAAAGGAAAGAGGAATCCATAGACTCAGATCACAGGAAAGTGTTGGTCACTATAATTGCTTATTTAATCTAAATAATCAAGTGCTACATAAATTGTCAACCCAGGGAAGTCTGTTATTTCAAAGGTAACCACTCACTATATATGCTCAATCTCAAAAGCAACCTGGAGTTGTAGTAAAAACTATATTAATCACACTTGCCTTGAACAAACTGAAGTCCTAACTTGAATTACAGGAAAGCAATCTACCTATTGCAGAGCTCAAAGTTTAAAGAAATGATTAATTGAAGAATCCTGGATTACATTAAAATAACAACAAGATACTGCAACAGGAAAGACCAACTATTCTGTAACCAGAGAACATGACCCTATTCCCAAAGAATGAATCTTCAGCACCTGTTTCTGATCATCACACTTCATGAACTCATTGCTTAACTGAAATAATTGACATACACACTGAAGGCTATCTATCTCTTAACAGAGAACAAGACCCTATTTCCTAAGCAGGAAACTTTAGCACCTGTTTCTGATTAGTGCACTTTCATGAACTCATTAATGCATTGAAGGCTAACTATCTCTAACAGAGAACAGGACCCTATTTCCCAAGAAGGAAACTTCGGCACCTATTTCTGATTAGCACACTTTCATAAACTCATTAATGCACTAAATGCTAACTATCTCTAACAGAGAACATGACCCTATTTCCTAAGAAGGAAACTTCAACACCTGTTTCTGATTACCAAGATTTCATAAATTCATCACACAGGATTTCTAACTAAAATGATTAACAGTTACCCAAGCATGAATCACATGAAAACAATGTAACATTCAGTAAAGCAGAGTTTTCAGCAAGACAGAGTTCAGTAAAGTAGTGTTTCAGCAAAACAGAATTCAATAAAGTAGTGCTTCAGCAAAACATAATTTAATGAAGGCATAAATAGAGATCACACTAACACACTACAAAACTAATGGGTGAATCTTGTGAAGAAGGTGGGCCCTCCCTTCTCACAATATTCCCCTGAAACGAAAAGGCTAGAGAGAAATGCTCATAACAGTCTTTTATTCATCTGTCAATGTATCATATTACAATCTGAAATGAAGTACGTCCTTCTCTGTAAACCCTTCTTAGTACAAAAACTGAAGCTCCATCGAATGATGATTTCCTCTTATTTAAAGAGGATAATCCCTTCGATACAATTGATCAGCAAATTACAGGTGTATATCTGAGTCCTATTCTTAGTCATATCGACTTTCTAAACTGGAATAGGATATCCTAGTCTTCCGCAACATAATGCTATTACAAGTGATGAGTGAGGTGTTGTTGTTGCAACTGGAGTAACAACTTCTTTATTTGTTTCTTGTTACTGCTGTTGTATGCTATTTCGGCATCGCAAATCGCGGGCTGTTTCAGCCACGGGATTTGCGTTCTGACTGTTTTAGAACTTCTCAGGCAGCAGCGATGGATGATGCTTGGCTCATGGTGCAACTGTTGTAGTCAATCTGTGTGAGTTGTTGTTCATCATCATTGACCACAGACTGTGTAACAACTTCCTCTATGCTTCAGCATCGTTGACCATGGACTGTGTAACAGCTTATTCTATGTTTTAGCATCATTAACCACAGACTGTGTAACAACTTCTTCTGTGTTTCAACATCGTCGACCATGGACTGTGTAACAACTTCTTTTGTGTTTCAGCATCGTCGACCATGGACTGTGTAACAGCTTTTGTGTTTCAGCATCGTCGACCACGGACTGTGTAACAGCTTCTGTGAGTTGTTGTTTCAGCAACAGGCCTCAATGCTGATCTGCAGTTCGAACTGTTTCAACACTTATACATTTCTAATCAATGGTTAAGTACGAGAGTGATGTAAAATTATATGCAAAACAGATTAAACATATAGTAAAGAGAAGAGACCTTGGAAAGATAGGATAAAGTGATAATATGAGTTTAAATGTGAGTGAAACAAGAGTGTAATGGTGGCAAAAAGTATGGGAAAAAAGGTACATTGTGTGGTCCTAACATCCCCCCCAACTTAAAATGTTGCATGTCCTTAGGCAACTTCACTCTGAATCAGAGTCTGAATACCGACTCTGAGCATGCAAGTTACTCAAGCAGTAGTTGTGGGAGGTGCTATCTGTTGGAGCTCTGAACCCTTGCACGCGTTGTAACCTTTGCCAAACTGTTGTTTCTGTCTTCTTAGGCAACTCATAATGGATTTGATATCTCTCTGCTGGCAACCCGAGGATAGGAAAATAAAACCGGTACCCTATCCAACTTTCAGCACATTGCTGAACACTCTTGATGTAGTTAGGTACCCTAGAGATTGCTATCTCGAGATTAGTAGGGCTAAAAGGATTGTGCTCCTGTCTTTTCTCAGTAGATTGCTGCCAAAACAAGTTGTTTGCCTGTAGGGCAGCAATCTCTGTGGATCTGATGAAGTGTTGACAATCCTGAAGCACTGTTGATTGTAGTTGTTGAACATGTTCAGTCATCCCTGGTTTCTTTAAAAACTGATAATATTATGTAACAAAGGTGGCTGCATTTTGTGGTTCTGGCCTTATCCAGAGAAGGCGATTATCCTCATTATGCTTGGCGGCCAGGAAGTCATCCTACCATATAATCTAATTGTGGAGAAAGGAGGTGAATGCCCGAATTTGGATGTCACTGACAAGAGGATTAAGGTTCAGCTGCCTGTTCTTAGGGATGGCCTCATTATGAAAATATGCCTCACAGAGGAGGTGCTGATCCATAGCAGAGGCTTCTGCAAAGGTTTTGAAAAAATCTGTTGGATGTAGCACTACATGGGGTCTGCCTTTTGTGATTGATTTGATCTGAAACCATGTAAGTCATTCCATGAGGAACAAGGAGTAATTACAGGATGGTTTCCTTGCAGCCAATAGCTTTTGTGCCAAGTCAAATATCAGGAGCGATCTGCCTTTTAACTCTTTGTTCTGTTTCTTAAGGGCACGAGCTTCCTAGATTGTTTGCTCCAAATCTTCCCAATTTGAGTAGGTATGATTTATCCATATTTGTGTGTGTTCCTGTAGGCTTTTGGCCTGTGTAACAACAGACTCTTTTTTCCATTTTTCTATTATTGCCTGCTCATCCCATGGCTGAGTTTGTGTTTCAGCGTTGCAAGTAGTAGGCTGAGGTAGGGTCTGAGTGGTCTGTTCCACAAGGGTGTGGGTATTGATCTGGCTGGGAGGAGAAGATTCCTCAATGGGCATTGTTTGTACAGCTTTATTAACAAAAGTAGGGGTTTTAGATTTGACATTTGTTGCAGGCCAGGGCTCAGTCTTAATTTTGGAAGGTCCTGCTGGTTCTTGTGTAACAGCAGGGTGTTCTTCTTTGACTGCAAAAGTTGAAGGTGCAGGGGAAGCTCCTGGCATTGGAATTCAAGTTACTTTGTAGCCTTCTTGATAGTAGATGTCCCCACATTGACTACACATATATTCTTTACACGGGATCTCTGTTGTAGTCCCCTCTGAAATGGTTGCTATACGAGCTAGGGTGTGCAAGTTGAGTTCCTTCTCATATGCTTCCTTTGCCATGGCTAGCTCTTGCTTGCAGGCTTCCATTTTAGACCTTAGGAATTCATTTTCTTGCAAGACAGAGGCCATTGTTGGTTCTGGTTGAGGAATGACTGGTTCTTGTGTAGCAGTCACAACCTCACTGGCTGGTTCTTGTGGAGAAGCTCCAAGAACGACAATTGATTCTTGTGTTTCAGCTTCTTGATGTAAAGAAAGTAATGTTGCAGCTCCCTGGGCATCTGATTCCTATGTCTCAGTAACAATATCAGCAGTTGGTTCTTGTGTTTCAGCTGTAGCTGGTTCTTATGTGATAACTATAGCTGGTTCTTGTGTTTCAGCCACTGAATGAGTAGCTGGTTCTTGTGTTTCAGCTACTAAATGGGTAGCTGATTCTTGTGTATTAGCTACTGAATGAGTAGCTAGTTCTTGTGTTTCAGCTACCGAGTTTGAGATGGATGATGTTGCAACATACTGGGGGTCTGGTTCTTATGTTTCAATGCCGGTAGGTGGAATAGGCAAAGATTCCGGCATTTGGGAGGTTAGAGGTGTATGGGGTATTAGTAGGATGGGTTAGGGGTCTAGGCCAGTGGCAATAATAGCTGGCCTTGTTGAGGCCCTTGTTCATTTTCTTTGTAAAAAGGGCGGAAATAAAGGAATTTGCTTTCGTTTACGTGGGGGTTTTTCCTCAATGATGGGGCAGGGAGAATTGTTTGGCTCAGAATCATCGCTAAGAATATGAAGGGCAGGAGTGGATGATTCTGGTAAAGTGTGGGGTGGGCTTGGTATGGTAAGGGGGTTAATTGGACTGATTGGTTCTGTAGGCGGACTGTTAGGTATTTCTGGAGAGTCTGGAGGGTTTTGTGGTTGCTGTTCCTGAAGATTTTCAGGAATTTCAGTGGCTTCTTGGGGATCTATAGGTGGGTTGTTTAGTGGGAGGTTTTGTTCGGAAAAACCCTTTTGGATAAGCAGTTGAACGAGACAGTGATGGGTGAGTGAGAGGGTAGGATCTTTAGCCTTTTTACAGTAGTGCGACATATTTTTAAGACAAATGAGAAAATAATAAGGAATGTTCACCAATCTATTATGCCATAAATGAGACAACAGGACAAAATCGTACTGGTAGACTACCTGGTATCGACCCTCGTAGGTAAGGTAGTGTTTGATGAATTTTGCAACTTCTGGCCATGGAGGCGGCAACGAGATGAGTCGGACACCCCGGCCTTTATGTTCAATTTGTTCCCCTGGCATGAGGAAATCCTGCTGAGCATGCAGGATGATATGTTTGCGGATGAACATGCGAATGCCATTGGTAGGGAGACCCGAAACCTATGCTATATATTCTTCTGTAACTAAAATCCGAACCCCTTGAACAATGGAATGGTCTTCCTGGAGATTTTGAGCAAACTGGAGAACCTATTGTTGATCATACCACTAGAGTCTCTGAAAATAACCGAGCCATCCTGCCTGCAGAAAAATTTGATAGGCTACTGGATAGTGTTCTAATAGGGTTGTCGTGGTGGGTTCGTACCGTATAACAGAGCCTCCCATAGATACCAGCTCGGTAAAATACACTGTCAAAGAGTTGAGTAACAACTTCTGTGCAGAGTAAGTTTTTCAAGTGAAGGCATGCGAATGGTGGTGAGACGAATGAAAGGATGGTAAAATAGGAATGGCGGTGGTGAATTCGTGTGAAAAAGTTTGATATGTCCTCCCCCCCTTCAAGTGAGGCTAATAATGATTTCACTTGAGTGGTCATAATGATTTGGAATCTTCTCATTAACTATAGCTTAACTGTAATACATAAAATTTACATACATTGCCTTTACCTTCTGATTCGTGCTGCAAACAAAATATAATGCCTGTCTACGATACTTATGCAGTGGTCATGGTGGAGACTTTTGATTTGTCAGATGAATTGTATCAAGGATTTGTTGAATGGAAGGACAAAATGTAGTATGAGAGCGCAAAATCTAAAGTTGGTGTTTCAGCAACAGAAAAGAAAGGGCGAAACAATTGCTGGACGGTGTTGTTTCGTCAATGGAAACTGTGAAGGATTGTCGGACTGTAGTGATTTGGCAATGGGAAGAAGGCAAAAAGTTGTTGACAATGATGTTTCAACAATGGGGAGAATGGTGAAAGGTTGCTGAATAGTGATAGGGGAAAATGGTGTGGGGTTGCTGATAGTGGTGTTTCAACAATGGGGAAAGTCAAAAAGTCGCTGAACAGTGGTGTTTCAACAATGAAGAAAGAGAAAAGAGTTGCTGATAGTGGTGTTTCAGCAATGGAAAAGTCAAAAAGTCGCTGAACAATGGTGTTTCATCAATGAAGAAAGAACAAAGAGTTGCTGATAGTGGTGTTTCAACAATGGGAAAGCTTGCCTCTTCTTGAAGTAGGATCGTCCATTCCTAGTGGCCTATGCTTTGATCGGGAATCTGCAAAAATCGATTGTAACATGGTATTTCTTGACAGGGATTATTAGTAAATAAAGAAATTAACTTAAAAAGAATTAATTGCAATGAGGGGTAGGAGCCCCCTCTAAAAAGAGGTAATGAGAGTCTGCCACACATGTGGCCTTAAAATCTTCTTTGGAAATAGGGC
>JZKD02S1619096.1:759499-772551 GCA_000966675.3 Picea glauca
AGATTATACTGTAGCCTTTCTACAAAGTCCTCCAGATTTTCATCCTCTTTCTGCATCATCTTAAATAGCTCCTCCCTCTTTTCTCTTGTTCGGCAATAGTCCTGGTATTTATTCAAGAATTTTTGTTTCATTTGGTCCCATGTTGTGATTACAAGGCCTCCAAGACTCATGAACCATCTTAGTGCATTTCCTTTTAATGTTGTTGGAAATAGCTTTAATTTTTTAGCATTGGAAACGTAATCATAACTTCTGCATAATATATCAAACTCAAAAAGGAATTCATCAGGATATTCTGAAGACAAACCATGAAAATTAGGTAGTGTTGAGAGTGGAATGTTCTTCATGGGGGATACCCCTCTAGGAAGATCACCAATAAGAAATCCTAATGTGGAGAAAGAGTTTTCATCATTTACCTCTCCTTCAAGACCTGCCTGTTCTTCATGATGCAATTCTTTGTTGTACTCATCCATGTTTTCTTCTGTCTGCTCCCCTGCTGCGCTTGCTCTGTCCTCAATGTTTCTTGCTAGTTTCTGGACTGTCTCAGGACTCCAAACTTATTTCCCCATTTCGAAGTTCGCTTGAAATGAAGGCTGGGATTTTTGTTTTCGAAGGTTTGGTCGTTGAGCAGCAGATTCAGACTTTGATATAATCTCGTCAATATAAGTCTTTCTTCCTCCTCTTCCTTTTCCCCTGCCACATGTAGGGTCAGTGTCTTTGGGGTCTCCACGTCCTCTCATGCAATATTTGTATCTAAAAAATCATAAGTACTTTTGAAATCTATAATTACCTTCCCCGACAACGGTGCCAAAATGTTGGTCACTATAATTGCTTATTTAATCTAAACAATCAAGTGCTATATAAATTGTCAACCCAGGGAAGTCTGTTATTTCAAAGGTAACCACGCACTATATATGCTCAATCTCAAAAGCAACCTGGAGTTGTAGTAAAAAATATATTAATCACACTTGCCTTGAACAAACTGAAGTCCTAACTTGAATTACAGGAAAGCAATCTACCTATTGCAGAGCTCAAAGTTTAAATAAATGATTAATTGAAGAATCCTGGATTACATTAAAATAACAACAAGATATTGCAATAGGAAAGACCAACTATTCTATAACCAGAGAGAAAGACCCTATTCCCAAAGCAGGAATCTTCAGCACCTGTTTCCTATCATCACACTTCATGAACTCATTGCTTAACTAAAATAATTGACATACACACTGAAGGCTATCTATCTCTTAACAGAGAACAGGACCCTATTTCTTAAGCAGGAAACTTCAACACCTGTTTCTGATTAGCACACTTTCATGAACTCATTAATGCATTGAAGGCTAACTATCTCTAACAAAGAACAGGACCCTATTTCCCAAGCAGGAAACTTCAACACCTGTTTCTGATTAGCACACTTTCATAAACTCATTAATGCACTGAAGGCTAACTATCTCTAATATAGAACATCACCCTATTTCCTAAGCAGGAAACTTCAACACCTGTTTCTGATTACCAAGATTTCATAAATTCATCACACAGGATTGCTAACTAAAATGATTAACAGTTACCCAAGCATGAATCACATGAAAACAATGTAACGTTCAGTAAAGCAGAGTTTTCAGCAAGACAGAGTTCAGTAAAGTAGTGTTTCAGAAAAACAAAATTCAATAAAGTAGTGTTTCAGCAAAACAAAATTTAATCAAGGCATAAACAAAGATCACACTAACACACTGCAAAACTAACGGGTGAATCTTGTGAAGAAGGTGGGCCCTCCCTTCTCACAAGATTCCCCTGAAATGAAAAGGCTAGAAAGAAATTCTCAGAATAGTCTTTTATTCATCTGTCAATGTATCATATTACAATCTAAAATGAAGTGCGTCCTTCTCTGTAAACCCTTCTTAGTACAAAAACTGAAGATCCATCGAATGATGATTTCCTCTTATTTAAAGAGGAGAATCCCTTCGATTCAATTGATCAACAAATTACAGGTGTATATCTGAGTCCTATTCTTAGTCAGATTGACTTTCTAAACTGGAATAGGATATCCTAGTCTCCCGCAACAGAATGCTATTACAAGTGCTGAGTGAGGTGTTGTTGTTGCAGCTGGAGTAACAACTTCTTTATTTGTTTCTTGTTACTGTTGTTGTATGTTGTTTCGGCATCGCAAATCGTGGGCTGTTTCAGCCATGGGATTTGCGTTTTGACTATTTCAGCACTTCTCAGGCAGCAGTGATGGTTGATTCTTGGCTCACGGTGCAGCTGTTGTAGTCAATCTGTGTGAGTTGCTGTTCAACATCATTGACCACGGACTATGTAAAAAATTCCTCTGTGTTTCAACATTGTTGACCATGGACTGTGTAACAACTTCTTCTGTGTTTCAGCATCGTCAACCACGGGCTATGTAACAGCTTCTTCTGTGTTTCAGCATCGTCGACCACGGACTGTGTAACAACTTCTTCTATGTTTAAACATCGTCGACCACAGACTGTGTAACAGCTTCTGTGTTTCAGCATTGTCGACCATGGACTGTGTAACAACTTCTGTGAGTTGTTGTTTCAGCAACAAGCCTCAATGCTGATCTGCAGTTCGAACTGTTTCAGTACTTATACATTTCTATTTAATGGTTAAGTACGAGAGTGATGTAAAATTATATGAAAAACAGATTAAACATATAGTAAAGAGAAGAGACGTTGTATACCTTTGGAAAGATAGGATAAAGTGATAATATGAGTTTAAATGTGAGTGAAACAAGAGTGTAATGGTGGCAAAAAGTATGGGCAAAAAGGTACATTGTGTGGTCCTAACAGAAAGAAGGCTAGGAAGGTCAGTAAGAAGAAAGCCAAGTTATAAAAACTACAGGAAGTTCCAGTAAAGATTTCGTAGAAGGCAGGCTTGCATAACTTGAACCTCGTCGGAATAGCAGAACCACGCAGAATGGGACTTCGCCATGGTGAAGCTATATAACCGTTGGAGGCATCCTGACTGTTAGAATGATGCTCCAAAATGACTAGAAATGCAGTTATTGATGGAAAGACCGCCATTGGACCATTGGGACCACGCCATAACAGATTTATTCGTATTGATTAAGGCATTCCTTCTCGTTAGAGGAATCCGTTACAATGTTGCTTATTTAACCCGTTGGACGCTGTGTCAGTACCACTTTTTACCAATCGTGATTATCCGAGCTAACTGAGAATCCATTGTATATTGCAATGTGCTTTCTAGACCTCACCACTCATTTGATTACCTCATCTATCTGTTTGCCTACCCAATCTATTTTGTTACAAGTGTGAATGTTGGGCGAACATAGTGCTCTATAAAAGTCTGTGGAGGAGATTCTTGTAGACTTCATGAATCAGAGAGTCATGTTTGTAGGAATATAGGTGTCATCGACTGGCAGATTGCAAGCATCCCCTTTGACTGCACGCTGCTCTAGCTGAGCCATGACTGAGAAGCAAAGTAAGCACCGTGATGATCTGGCTAACGTGAAGCAGATCTCGTCGGTCTTACCAGATTATATACTGCCGTTGGCTGGTACAGTTAGTCATGACAATATACTGCGTGACTTCGAGTACATGTTGATCACTGCATACATCCCGAAGGGGATACGCATAGTTGGACCTCAGTTAGGACACATCCCAACTTTGAAGAACAATGACTTCAACCTCAGAGACCGGAAGAACTATGCGATGCTCACGCCACACAGGTACTTGATGAAGACAACTGGGAAGAAGCCGCGCACAGTCCCCCATCCATGGACAAAGGAGCTCATGCAGTCGACAATCCTGAATGTAATGAAGATCCCCCACTTCAATCGACATCAGGAAGTTAACGGTTGCGTTAAAATCCTCCCGTTGTGCTACCATGGAGGGTATCTGTGACTTGATAGGCACGTGACTGTGGATCTGGCACTGATCCATCTCATTACAAGACTGAGCATGTAGGTACCAGACCCTCAACAATTCTACCCAGGGAAGACTTCAGATCACTCCCTAGCAGAACGCATAAAGGAGTATTATGGTGATGTAGAGAAGGGAAAGCAAGGCTACAAGGTAGCCTCCATCCATGATGGTGCAGTGCGCCTAGCTTGTCAGCTTATAGCTGGTAAGCTCGTCATAAAGAACCATATGACATAGGTCACAGGATTCATAGTAGACCTCGCAGGGAAGTGCGTAGAAGGAATGAACATGAACTGGGTGAGTTACTTCATCAACGAGCTTGAGAAGGATTGTCACGAAGTGCAAGATCAGGGATATGAGTTTCATTTTAGTTGGCTATTAGTATTGATCACATTTGTTGCCTCGAAAATGCTGGAAAAAGTAGCCTTCCTGGAAGTTCAGCCATCAGAGCCGTTGGCTGCAAGGTTCTCCACCTTGTGGTACATGAATGATATGGCGAAGCAGTGGCAATCAAACATTGTCTTCCATGCTTTCTACCAGCAGCTAAAGTGTGCCATTGAGGAATTTCCATGCATCACCCCAAATACACTACACCAATATAGGCCACTAGCGAAGTTCCGTGCATATCGACACTTTATCTACATCACCACATGCAGGGATGAAAGTAAGGAGGAGCTGCAGTCTTATTATAAGCTAACTGACGAAGATACGGAGGAGATAACCAAAGAATGGCCAGCATAGTTCCTTGTACTGATGGAAGATGCAAAACTTTCTGACCCCGACATCATAGGAAGTCCCTTGGTCACCCGAGTCGAACATGATGGACAAACTAACGTGAAGAAAAATAAGAAAAAGGAGGAAGTGCAGAGCATAGAAAGTGATGAGGAGGACAACACATTGGAGGAAAGTAGGCCTAGTTCACTCACAGGAGGAGGAGGAAACGAAGTGAACCAAGAAGGAGGGGAAGAAGGAGACAAGCAAGAAAAAGGTGAAGTTGCACCGCTGAAGGATCCTCTTACAAAGGTCGATACATCAAAGAAAAGGAAGGTTTCTTTGTAGAAACCCTCAGGAAGAAAGAAGACCTGAGCCAATAAACCCCAGTCGAAGAATATGCTCACAGTGGATGATGTCAATCTCATCATTGCAACCGTGGAAGATGCTTCATAGGATATCTTGCAGAGACATGGAGTGAAGCAGGAAACACTATATGAAAGAATAGAGAAGGAGCTCAAAGACCTACAACAAGCCATTTATTCAAGCCGCACAATACCTACTGCGCCTCCTCCATCCAAGATTGCAGAATTGGGGGATGAGCCCACCCAATTACGAAGGTTAGCAAATGAAACAGAAGCTCGACTTCATCGAGTCTAAGAATAAAATGAGAAGGCTACAGAATACTTGAAGCAAGAAAAGGAGGAGGTCTTAGAGGAACTTCGAGCTACACAGAAGGAGAAAGATGAAATTCAGGCAATGTTCGAGGAATACAAAGCAACGATGCTGAAAGAAAAAGACCAGTTTCTGATAGAGAAGACTGCGGTTAAAGAGGTAGTGACTAAAGCACTTCACTTTGTGTCAGGCTTGGCACAGGAGGAAGAAGAATCAGCTGAGATGCAAGTGGGGAAGCTTGCTAAGGCCATTCAATAGCTTCAAGCAAGAGTAATAGAGCTAGAGATCCAAGTAGTGCCGAGCACTCCGCAAGAAGTTCATGATCAGAGGGAAGAAATTTCCAAGAGCACAGTAGAAATAATTAGGGAACTCGCCTCAGAGTGTAAGCAACTGAGTGATCAAAGTGCGCATACCTATGAGTGCCTTGTAGAAGATCTGGAGCCGAAGAAACTGGAAGCACAACTACAGGAAGTGAAGCAATAGGCATCCATCATACAAGCATAGATGAAGCTTCTTACTGCAGTCAAGAAGATGAAAATATCACAGGAACAATGCGCAGTTCAGCAACAGATTACTACTATCCAGATCAAAGTCATGGAAGTGAAATAGAGACTACAGTCGGTGCAGGACGAAGCCTGCACAATTTTTGAAGAATTTGAAGGACAAGGATCGCAGCTAGACCAACCGGTTGTGACAATGGAACAACATCTGGAAGGGCCTATCACCGAGAAAGTGATTCAGGAGTTGGTCGAGCAGGAGGCTCTAGCGAAGCAGTAAGTTGGGGTAGCTCGGGCTAAGATCGAGGCCTTTGAAGCAACATTTCCCAAATCTGAGTGACTTGGGACGAGTCACAGGTGAGTGTTGGGGGCCTGTTGGCCCTTGACCAAGTTTTGTGGAAACATTAGTCGTGTTTGAACAATTTTGGGACTTCGACAGGCTAGTCGAAGATGGAGCGCCTAGTCGGAGTGGAGACCGCGGGATCTCACTCATTTTGTGGGCTTGGGGACCCAACAAAAGGTTTTAGGGTTTATGTAATGGGTTAAGGGATATCGGCCCATGGGTTTACCCATGTTTATGCCCTTTTGTAAATGTATAAATAAGTAGCTAAGTGATGTAAGAGGTAGTTCTAGTTAAGTGTTGTTTTGAGTTGTTTTGGCTTAGTGCAAGAAGTATTGGCTTTGTGCTAGAATGTGTTAAGAGTTGTAGAGCTAAGTGCAAGTGATTGTAAGAGTCTTTGTGCACAGACTGTGTAAGGCTTTGTGCTAGGAAGGAGTTGGCTCTGTGCCTTGACCTGATTTTGGGGAAGGTGGATCTAGTGCGATATGCGCAGATCACCTGTCCAGTGCGAAGCTTAGCTCCATGGCTTGGTGCACAGGAGAAAAACAATGTAAGAAGCTTGAATACTAATAAAGAAGAAGAAGAATTTGGTGGATGTAGACCCACACTGGGGTGAACCACGTATATCATGTGTCTTGATGTGCTTTGTGCAATGTTGTTTATGTGCTTATTTGGTTAGTGTTGTTGTTATAACATATAATGAATGCATCTGTTGTTGTTTCTTAGTGATTAATGATATTTGAATGATAGATATAAGCTAATGCTATGTGCTAAGAGGTTTTAATGGATAGATATTGATTGTTATTGCGTTGATCTGTAATAAGGGTTAATCTGCGATGTGAATGAGAACCATAATCTAAAGCATATTACTGGCTAAGTGCTCTGTTAAGTGTTGTAATCACAGATCTGTGTCCCAACCTGGTTGTAGACACCTGAGTTCTGCAACCCCCCTTGCCTCTACCTCGGGTGAGACTTCATCTGCTTCACAGGTGTTTCCGAAAGGGCTAGTAGTTAGGGTTTTGTTGCCTTTTTGTAAATGTATAAATAAGTAGCTAAGCGATGTAAGAGGTAGTTCTAGCTAAGTGTTGTTTTGAGTTGTTTTGGCTTAGTGCAAGAAGTATTGTCTTTGTGCTAGAATGTGTTAATACTTGTAGAGATAAGTGCAAGTGATTGTAAGAGCCTTTGTGCATAGACTTGGAAGGATTTTGCTAGGAAGGAGTTGGTTCTGTGCCTTGACCTGATTTTGGGGAAGGTGGATCTAGTGCGTTGTGCACAGATCACCTGTCCAATGCGAAGCTTGGCTCTGTGGATTGGTGCACAGGAGAAAAAGAATGTAAGAAGCTTGAAGACTAATAAAGAAGAAGAAGAAGTTGGTGGATGTATCCCCACACTAGGGTGAACCATGTATATCCTTTGTCTTGATGTGCTTTGTGCGATGTTGTTTATGTTCTTATTTGGTTAGTGTTGTTGTTATAACATATAATGAATGCATATGATGTTGTTTCTTAGTGCTCAATGATATTTGAATGATAGATCTAAGATAATGCTATGTGCTAAGAGTTTTTAAGGGCTAGATCTTGATTGTTACTGCGCTGATCTGTAATAAGGGTTAATCTGCGATGTGAATGGGAATCATAATCTAAAGCATATTACTGGCTAAGTTCTCTATTAAGTGTTGTAATCACAAATCTATGTCCTAGCCTGGTTGTAGACACCTGAGTCTTGCAAACCCCCTGCCTCTACCTCGGTTGAGACTTCAACTGCTTCGCAGGTGTTTCCAAAAGGGCAGGTAGTTAGGGTTTTGTTGGTGCGCTGTTAAAGCGTTGAACCCTGGGTATGTCCCTGTGCCAACATGTATCTAGCCTTAATAGACTCGAGTTGGTCTTCTGATCTAGGTGGTTATCCATGGCCACCCACCTATTTCAATAGCTCGAAATACATTTTTCCACCTTGGCATTTTTTCTATAGTTTTTCGAGTCCCAAACTTTTGAGGCCTTTTGAGGCCCTAATCAATGTTTTTTTGGACTTTTGTGGGGCTAGGGACAACATACTTTAACCCCTAGAGAAATTTTTACTCCTTGTCTATACCTTTTCAATGAGGTATTGAACTCCCCAAACATAGATCATATGCAAAAGTTACACCCTCAGGAATTTGATGTATCAACTACCCCCATCAGGGCCCACAAATCTTTTGGCATTTCATCTTTTGGGGTTATGGTTTTGGGTGTTTAGGGTTTTCTCATTTGTACTTTATGTTAAAAGGCCTTTGGAGCCTCATTGTACTCATCTTCTTGCAAATGGGTGTAGTCATCACATCTCTTCTTAAAGATACGCTGCCACCATTCTAACGAGTTCATTCACTCTGTATTTTTACAATTTTTGTACATTTATTTCATTAATAGAAATTGTGTATAATTGTATCTCTGTGTTTCTTGCAATATCTATGTGTATTTACTTATTATATCTCTGCCTTCATTTCATTCCCAAAATAATTCGGATTAATGGTACCAGAACAATCTACTCCTTGTCGATTCTTAGTGCATGTCCCCGATGAGGTTAGGGCATAGAGAGTTGGGTCTCGATATAGTTACCCTCGAGGAAAACCAATCTTGTCATCCCAATCATCCTCCCATGGTAGAAGAAAAGAGAAACGAGGGAACAAGACATCCTATCAAGTTGTATCTCATAAAAGTCTTAGTGCAATAGAGGAATGAGACGATGGAGATTTTTTCCCAAATTCTTCAATGATTGTCAACAATAGCAGGGATGTCTTCATCGAGCAACCACTTTGGATATGACAGCCCATTCAAGGTACAAGTTAGTTTTGATATTCTCATATTTGAAGGTCAGATTGGTGCAGATGCTTTAAAGTGGTTAAATCTACTAGAAGGTTATTTCTCTATTCACAATTTTTTCGACAGAGAAAAGATCACCTTTGCACTCTTTAATGTTGTCCCCCATGTAATCAATTGGTGGAAAAATTACTAGGAGAAAATTTCCACAGAGGAGTCTGGAATATTTGGGGCTAAGCCCACTTGGGATTCTTTTATGGATGCCATCAAAGAACAATATTACCCTATTTGAATCTATGACAACCAGTACATGAGATGGACTAGACTACATTAGGAAATGGACCAAACAATGTCATAGTTCACAAACACCTTCCATTCCTTATCCACCAAGATGGGTATCAAAGACTCTAAGAAAAATCTGGTTCTAAAATACCATGGGTGTCAACACAGGTACATCCAAATAAAAATGGAGTTTATGGACATCTTGTCACTGGGATCTGCTTATTGATATGTTTTCAAAATCAAGCATAATTTGAAGCAACAAAATAATCGGGAGTTATGGTGTGAAAATCCAAAAAAACCAAAGTATGGTAAAGGTGACACTAACTCACCAAAAAACCAACCTCAAGACAATAAGTCCAAGCCATAGGAAAATAAGGGTAACCATAAGACAAAGAAAGACATTGGAAAGTGGTGTGAATTCCACAAAATCCCTTGGCACAATAACGATGAATTTCGCTTGAAACAATCATTGGTGGCTGAGCTCAAAGAAAAAGAGTCGAACCTCGATTATTACGTATGTATGGATCGGGCTCCCTATAATCTATAGGGGGTGTGTTCTAGTTGTTGTTCTTCTTCCAAGGAGAGGGTCAATCTCCAGAGAGAGCGTAGCGTTGAAGGTTGATGCGGATTCGTCCCATATTCTAGTGCCTGAATGACCTTACTCAGCTCTCTGCGGGGCCCGTCTTCACCCACGCAATATTGAATGATGGGCATCAAAACCTATCCCTTACTAATTAATAAGTGGATAAAGTCCCACTATTATAGACGTCATAACGACTGCCTCCAATAGCATGGATCATCGGGCGAATAAGTCGACGCCTTCATGAAGATGCGGAGTACCAACGGCTAGACGCTAAGCCCATGACAAGATGATCCGGCCATCGAATCTCGCCGATACAGCCCGGGGAAGGACGCTGGGGAAGAGCAAAGCATGCGGAGCAAACAAATCAGCATAGTCTATCTATAGCAAGCGAGTAAGCGGCCTAAGTTCTACGACAACAGCTATTTCCGGGCCGTATTCGACCCTATTAATTAGTAAGTACCAATAGGGCATGCACTCGACCAATAGGACTTCAAAATTTGATTTATAAAACAATAAAAGGAGACATATCATTGAGGCAAGACCCACTGCTACCATCGTGACTGCAAAAATCCAACTAGAAGAACCAGAGGATCCTGAGAAGTGGGAGTGCCTCTTCCATTCATAGATGTGGGTGATGGGGATCCTGCTAGATTTCATTGTTGATAGCGAAAGCCAAAATGACCTAATATCAACAGAGGTCTTCAAGCAGTTGGGATTGTTGAAAACACCACACCTACAACCATACAACATCAAGTGGCTTCCCTGGGGACAATATCTCCACATCAGTGAGTAGTGTCACCCATCCTAAGATATTAATCCCTTCAAGGATGAGGTACTATGTGATATTGCTCCACTGGAAGTATGTGATGTTCTATTAGACCAACTGTATATGTGGAAGCATCATGTTATTTATGAGTCTCAACCTCATAGTGTCATTGTTACTTTGGGGGGTAAACTCTACAGGGTACCATGGGTAGTTTCGACTACTGTCCCAACAAAGTAGTGCTGCAAAGTAATCAATCACACTGTAAAGTTTAGCCTCTTCACAATTTGGTTAAAAGGTGAACATAAGGACACTGCAACCTCGAACCAAGACCTTTCTATCTAGTAGAAGCAGGTCAACAAGATTTTATAAGAGCACAAAGATATTGTTGCTTCACCTACAGAGTCCTCCCACACTCAGACCAAGGTAGATCATGCAACTAGATTTATTGAATGGATCCAACCCCTCCAACAACAGGTTACTGACACCCTTCAACAAGATAATGCCAAGTATAAGAAGAACAACTTCTTCCTTGCTTCCTCATTGGGGAGGCGGTCGCTATCGGTGGTCACCCACCTATTCCACTGGCTCGAAATACACTTTACGACCTTGGTATTTCTTCTACAGTTTTTCCAGTCCCAACCTTCCTGGGCTGTTTTGAGGCCGTGAACGATGTTTTTTTGGAGTTTTGGTGGCCAAGAGTTAATACCAGCATACCCTAACCCCTGAAAAAAATTGTACTCTTCATCTATACATTTTTTATGAGGTATCGAATGCTCCAAAACTAGATTGTATGCAAAATTTACGCCCTAGGGAAGTTGATGTATCAACTACCCCCATTAGAGCCCACAAAACATTTGGTGTTTCATCTTCTGAAGTTAGGGTTTTGGATGTTTAGGGTTTTCTCATTTATGATTTATGTTAAAAATTCCTTTAAAGCCTCATTATACTCATCTTCTTGTGAATGAGCATAGCCATCACATCTACTCTCAGAGATAAGATTTCACCATTCTAGCGAGTTCATTCACTATGTATTTTTATAGTTTTTGTACATTTCTTTCATTAATAGAAATTGTGTATTTGATCTAGCTGGATATCGATGGCCACCCACCTATTCCAATTGGCTCACATATAGTTTTCAACTGATTTGGATTTTATGAGTGAAACAAAATGAAATACATATCTATAACATTAACAAAGAGATACAATGAACAATAACATAGATACAATGAAACTTGACTTCTATTCGATAAATAAATATGATGAAACTGTAAAATGTAGAATGAAACAATGTTGCTCGAATGGTGGTAGCTAATCCCTAAGAAGAGATGCGGTGTCTACGCTCATTCGTCTGAGAAAATTAAAATGAGGCCTCCAAGCCCTTTTATCATCAAGAATTAATGAGAAAACCATAAACATCCAAAAACCTAACCCTAGGAGATGAAGCACCAAAAGTCATGTGGGCCCCGATGGGCTAAGTTGGCACATCAACTTCTTGGGGTTGTAACTTTTGCATACGAACTTTGTTTTAGGCCCACAATAGCTCGTTGAAAAGGTCTATCTGAGGAGTATAGATGTTTCCATCACACTCTAACTTGGTTCACACTGTGAGTGTGGCAAGCCAAAAAAGCGTTGTTTAGGGCCTCAAAACGGCCCCAGAAGTTTAAGACCCAAAAAACTGCTAAGATGAAAACTGTATGTGATCTAGTTGGAATAGGTGGGTGGCCAACGATATCCACCTAGATCAATATTACTATATCTCTATGTTTCTTGCAATATCTTTGTGTATTTCCTTATTATATTGTTGCCTTCATTTTTTTTCTCAAAACAATCTGGATCATATTCTTGGTACATAGATCCTAACCATATTCTCCTCTAGGATTAACCTCTCTTATCATCTCTTATGGCGCATCTCAATCATAGGAAAATAAAAATATCTTCTAAACTAGACAAATTTAGAAGGGGTTACCATCCTACAGGCAACTGTACCCTAAAAGAAGCATATATTCTTGCAGCAGACTATTTAGATATCCCGAAAGATGACATTTGAAAATTTCAAAGTCAAATATATGGCCCAAGCTAGTTCCTTTCCTTTGCCAAGTCGCTCACAATAATATCCTCACATGGGATCATCTCCATAAAAGGGGATTCATGTGACCTGGTGTATGTATGTTATGTAATCAAAATTATGAGTCCATGGAACATCTCCTAAATTCCTGTGCCTTTATCACTACTCTTTGGAACCAAGGTGCCATCTCCTTTCAACAATCTGACTGCATCAAGGAATCCATTCGATCCACCATGTCTTCTTGGAGATACACTTGCTTTAATAGACCTATTCTTAACCACATTTGGCAGCTCTTCCCAAGATTCCTATTGTGGGAGATATGAAAGGAGTGTAATAGAAGAATCTTCCAGGATGAGTCCCAACCTCTGACTTTCATTTGGATCAATATTAAACATAACATTGAAGAGATTATCTTAAAATAAAAATGGGACCTTGAATAACTCAAATG
>JZKD02S1619096.1:772609-797643 GCA_000966675.3 Picea glauca
TCTTTCTCTCTCTTCTCCTATGTTCACATCCCTAACCTTACATCCCCATGTCCTAGTCCCTCCCCCCCTCTTGGTTTCATTAAGATCAATTCCAAAGACAATCCACGACCTGCAAGTTATGGAGGAATTTTATGAGATAGTTTAGGAAAAAATATTCAAATTTACTATGGTCACTTAGGTATCAATTCAAATAATGTGGTTGAACTCTGGGCCCTCATCTAGGGTCTTCAAATAGCTCGTATGCACTAGTTCTCCTAGCTTATTATGGAAGGTGACTCTAAGCTCATTATTCACATGCTCACCAAACTCCAATGGGGTTCGTCTCCATCCAATCTCTCCACCCATTGGCATTTGGAATCACTTATTAACCTCCTTGGTTCTATTTTACTTGGTATCTCTGCCCTTGTCCTTTCTCTAAGGATGCTTTTAGGGGATAAATTTCGTTCATGGGATAATTTTCCATGGTTTTTCCCAAAAAAAATATTCACTATTCTAAAAACGATTCTCCCAAATTCTATAGAATAAAATTATTTTACCTTAAAAATCGCCAAAATTTTATAAAAACTATATAAAATCCTTAGAAATTTGAATATTTTTACAAAAATATCGCCAAACATTTTATAGTTGGCATATGAAGTATTAGTACGATTCCCCAAGGTTTCTACATTTAAAAATAAATTTCCATCTTTAAAATCATCCCTGCCCCTCTCATGTTAAGCATGATGCCAATAAGGTGGAAGATCTCCTTTCCAATGCCAGCTTTGATGATCCCCTTGTGATTGTTGAATCTACCTGAGAAGATTTCCCTCCCCTTCCTCTCAAACAATCTTGTCTTTCTCTTGTGCAATCTGACCTCTCTCCCCTAGATGGGGCGTCATCATGTTCACTTGACAACGTGGCCAATGCAGACGAGCTGACGCCTAGCCCAAAAACACAGGTGGCGTCATCTATCCTAATCATTGGTACAAATGTCCCTTCATTGGTTTGCCAGACCATTTTGGATTTTCATATGGTTGTACTTCCAAAGGCTCAAGAGGTTAGGAGAATTGATGAAGGAAATGGGGGAGGCTTGTCATGAAATCTAGTACATCCCTCAGGACATAGTTGCTGCAAGGTTTGTACCTACACAATGATGTAGTATCAAACCTGATTATGGTGAGGCTAGGCAGACAAGTGAGGGTGAAATCCTACACGAGCCGATGGATGTGATCTCGATCCCAGATCATGTAGACATTAATGCCCATAATGAACCATGAATTCCTGGTATGACTGTCAAAGGGAGACATTCTAGTCCCTTGGTGCATAAATAGATGAGGCAATGAAATGGATTTTTTTTTCTCTGGTATGTTTGGATTTGCTCTAAGTTTTCAGACACTTTGTTGGGATCTTTGATTTCTTTGGTTTTCATCATTATGGATCCATGAGGACGTAAACCTTGCTGCTCCTTTGTGGGGTCATCGCGAGTTTCCAAGGCAACGGTTGTAACTACAGAATTCTATGAGGATTTTGTCTTGAGGAAGACAAGTCCACAATGTCGACACTAGTGGTCGAGGTAATACTGGTAAGGCAGTTCAAATATGACAAGGAGGTGGAGTTTCAAGTGGGAGGCTCGATTTCATATCTTGGTTGCACCGGGACTCAAAATTTGAAGTTCGTTCGAACTCTGGAATTGTATTGGCATATCAAAACTATGGTAGCATTGGGTATGATACCAAAGGAAGAGGATTTTATCAGCTCAAACATAGAATGGATACTATGGAAGTTCATAATGCTTATTTGATAGAGGTGGTGACCCAGATTGCTCATTGACATGGGGGTTCATTCCATCCTCCCACTGTGCGTCATCCATGGGTGGAATCTTCTATTGCAGCTGTGCATATGAAAATTTTCGGCCCATGTCCTTCTTAGGTTCCTCATGACCAATGCTAGTAGGATTTATAGTCTTCACAATTATTTTTTATATCTAGTTTTATATGTATTAGAGGATCTTAGTAGTCACTTCATACTCAGTTGTATCTATGAGTTTTATATTTCAATACTTATTCTGCGATCTCCAGCCTGGTTTCCTCTCTGGGGCATGCATATTTTTTGTCTTTTTTTATCTCAAGAGATTGTCATGGTCCCTTCGGGCATTGAAACAATTCAAAGTCTCATGTATATTATGTCCATATTAATATAGCTATTACTGACTTACAAAAAAAAACATATGTGAATGTTTAACATATAAATTTTGAATGAGTAAATATCTTTTATCAAATAATTTTTTAAACAAGGGTAATAGTTGCAAAGCAGCTAGTCCCTACCTTAAAATTATGTTTTGTAGTTTTATTAAATCGATAAAGGAATCATATATTTTGCTAACATTTGTTCAAACCATAACATGCAAGAGTCCAAACCACAATGTCATTTATAATCTCCAGTACATTGCACAATGAAAAATGAAATAATATTACTTGCAATCTTCAACACATTGCCCAATTAAAAATGACACAATCCCTTAGCTAAAGACTAAAGCACCAATGATATTGTCAGCAATAAAATCCACCATGTCAAAATTTTGAATTTTCACCATTTTTATATAAACTTCGCCAAGCCTCACGTCTTCCCAAAACCTTTAATTTGATAAGCTTCGTTATATATTATTGTCTTTCCATGAATCAATTATAATCTATCACTCTGATTCCATTTGAGGAAATGTCAAATTTGGGCCTCGCCTTATTTACCAAAACTAAAAACAAAAAATATTATTTTAAAATCATTTTATTTTAATAATTTTTGTACTATATCCTATGTTTTATTATCCTTTTTGTTTAAAAATGAAAGTTTTGGGTATATCTCACCCGAACTCCACATGCTAATCCAACCGATACCATAGTAATCGACAACATGCCACCAAACACCACAGTCATAACTTAGTGACCACAGTCGAGTCTTCGAATTTTATCTGCTTCAAATTTTCTTTGTTTTCTCCTTGGTCAACACTCCTTACCCAAAAGGTTTATGTTCAAAATCCATGGAGGAGATAGTTGTGCATCTCATGAAATTGTGAAGGCAGTTTTGTACCCAAGTTCTCTCTTCTCCAAGTTGGAGCGTGACTTTGGAGAAACAATTTCTACAGTCAAATCATCCAGTTGTTTGTACCTTATTTGGTTTGCAATGATGTTGTCTTCCTCTTAGCATATAATTTAGTTGAAATTATCTTTCATATGATTTTGAGATAGATTCTATCTTTTTTTCAAAGGCCATTTAAGATACAAAGCAATTCCTCTATATTGAGAAAGGACGCTCTTGGGCATAGAAATACGATTTTTATCATAGAAAATATAAATTGTCGACGGGATTCTGTGCTAATGACAATGTTTGGAAGAGATGTCCAACAAAAGGGGAAAGTGCTAGCATTGTGGAAAGGGTGATTTTTTTTGAGCTCCAATTCCCCTTGACATTAAAAGCTAGAAAACTGCTCGAAAGCTGGTAGCAAGAATGTTTATAAATTTATATTCCATGATGATTGGATACTTGACATTGTGTTTCATTCCAATTTTCTCACACAAGGATTGGTTAGAATTTAACCAATGAAATATCCTGGCATTCAAAATGTTGATATGACAAAAGTAATAAACATACACTTTGTTTATCTCACTATGACCTCAAAAATTTAAAGAAAAGTGAGCTTGGCAGTTTTACTCTGTATTCTTTATCAAATTTGAGTCATCTTAAAAAAGTTGATTAAATAAAAATCAAGCAATTTCATTCAATGGAGACCCACGCAAGTGCATACCAAAGATATCCAGAGTTTTAAATCCAAGAGCCTAGTGCCGAAGATTAAATTCCAAGGGTAAGGTAAGTTAGCTTAGAAGCACCCGAGAGTCCAAGTGTTGATGCCAAGGATCTATGTGAAGTCTTCTTCAACAAACATGTTTGAAGTCTTTTGTAATGATGAATACATGATCCAATTATCATGTTTTGAAGACACACATTCTACATCCAGGATCAAGATCATAATTTATGTTTTAATATCTAATATCCAATGCCCAAAAATGTCAAAGCTGAAGTTCCAGTGCCAAGTGACCAATGGAGTAATCAAATTGTTGGTGTATATGTATGTAAAACCTCGATTGGGTAAATAAAACATGCTATGGGTCTAGAAAATAAGAAAAATGGTCTAAATGAGCTTGCATATGTATTCTCTGCATATGCTAAAGGTCAGAAAATAACAATTAAGGACCTGTTGAAACACATATCTCCTCCCCTTTGTATGGAATGGTTTCTTCGACACTCTACCCATGCATTTGGGCACTTGCTTAGACTTCTATAGAAGGGATATTTTCCCCCGTTGTATTCTTGCAAGCACTTAAACCAATTTTGCTTGAGGATTGAGTAGAGTGTGATCTATCAGTGTGCTCAGTCGCTATTCCAGATAGTGATTGTCTTGGATGTATGGTTTGTATTCTTCAGAGGACGAGCCTTGTGTTGGATAGTTGGTTTAGATTGATGTACATATGGTTTGGATAGTTGATTGTCATTGATGTCATCCCTTGGAGAGTGATATTGTAGATTAATGTCAACCCTTAGATATTGATTTCAACCCTTGGATAGGTCCAGTGATGTGTACACGATTGTTGGATAGTTGATTATCATTTGTATGGTTAAGAGTAATGGTGAGTTGTCAATTGAGGTCAACGATTGTGTTGGATACATTTGAAGAATTATGGTAGCATATTCTGGTAGCGATTGTTAGCACATAGAATGTGTAGGAGTCAAAGTTTTATAAGTTTCTAGGTTTGAGTCATAGGGTCTTTTAAGTTTTAGGTTTTGAGTCATATCTTATGTCAATAAATGATGTTTGATTCTTCCATGAGCAATTAAATTTGACCTTAGTCCATGTAAGAGCCTTGGTGTCATGATAGTGTTCATCATCATGAAAGAAATAGGGGTCAACATGGATCACACCCTTGGTCTTAAACTTATCATTATCACGTGTCTTGTCTCAAAGGGATGTACAAAAGGTTCCTTATGTCATTTTCAATTGTTTGAGAGTTAAATAAAGTGTCAAATCTACTTGCTGCAAACTCACCTGAAAGTTCGCATCGTATCAAGCAAGTACCTCATGCACTAATCACACATAATTATACCTTGAAAACGTGTCAAGGGACATCTCATTGTTTTCAGTGCCTTCAATGCATCATGTTCTTCATATTGGTTTCAAGAAACATGTCTGTCATTTGAATGAAGCGTGTTGCCATTGGTTTGAAATATGACGTTGTGAACTGGCTGTAGCAGATTAAAGAGGATTGAATGCTTCCAACAAAGTCCCAGTCTTAGTCCAGTAAAATAAGGAGTCTGAAGGGTAAAAAGCTTGTTTTTTCCCCACCTATTGTTGCAGAAACAATCAAGCCTAGAAGACCTTTCACCATATCATCAACTAAATAACATATTCACGTGGAAGAGGGTACAACAGAAGCCTTAGCTTAGCAAAATGATAAAGCTCAACCTTTCAAGTAGCCTATAGAGGTTATTGATATCATCCCTCCTCCTCATGAAAGTAATCCTACCTTCAAAAGACTCAGGAGGCAACTTAAGGATACAAGAGCTAAAAATGACAAATTGAAGAAGGAAAATCTAGAGGCCCAGATCAAACTGAAGGATATGTTAGATTTGTATGAGAAGACTATTGATAAAGAAAGATACTTGGCTAAGATGTCTATACCCCTTCATAGAAAACTTAAGAATGTGTATAAATAGAAGAAAGATTGCCAAGTTGAGATCAAGAGATTGAAAGCAGAATTGCAACCCTTCAAAGAGCAGGTAGAAAAAAGGAATTTGGATATATTGGATAGGGTTGCTACTAGAAGGAGTACCAGGAAAAGATGAATACATGATATTACTTTTACATAAACATCATTTTTTCCATGGTTCACTCTTTGCATATACTTATAACATGAGTAATGATTTTTTTCTTGAGCCGAGGTTACCATATTCATATGATTTTTCCAAAGGTTACTTCATGTTTCAAAAGTTTGTAGCAGGCTCTGGAAGGGTTTTCCCAACTTCTTGTGCAAGTTTTAAAAAGTTGGAATCATTTTGGAGGTAAAAAGGCACCAACAGGAAAATTCACACCGCATAAAATCAAAGGCGTTGAGACTTGGTTGTTTTAGGACTGTTTGTAGTGCAAGTGCTACAAACTGGGTGTTATGAAGATTTCGAGCTGAAAAGGACTGCCAGGTGTCAGGTTGAGCTCAGATACGATTTTAAAAGGTCAGTTTCACATCAAAGGCCGCATGCCTCAAGGATATGCCTACAATAAAACCACTTGCATCAAGTTGTTAATAGTTGTTTTAAATGATGCCACCATTTTCCTAAAAAATAGCATTCGGGTTACATGTCTATTGTACACCTAGTGCCATGCCTTTCTTAGGCATAGAATCATATGAAGAAGATAGGTGGTGAATTGTAGAAATATTTTTTGATATATTTTTATTTAAGATGCATTGTAACTCGATGAGGAGGTCTGAATGGTTAGATAGTGAGGGTCTTATCTTTAGTTTCAAATTGTAACAAAGTTTCCTGATGTATGTATCAGACTCAAGAATATTTAATAGTGAAAGATCAATTTACTTTCCTACTGTCATATTTGTTTCTATCTCACTTTGATGTTAGTTGCTGGTGAAGGATTCATCATTATGCTTATTTCTCACTACAGTAAATGATTTATTGTTGGTAATTCATGCAAGTATGATCAAAGTGTTCTCTCTTGTTGATTAATAAGTTCTTATTCAATGATATTTCTTCTATATGTGTTTCAAAAGTACTTGATGTAACCCGATGCATGTATTTCATTTTTCTTCCTAAGTCTTCTATCTCCCATTGATATCTCTAAACACTGATTTGAAGCTATTCAAAGCCTTGATTGCTGGTGTGTATTTCATGGAGGTTTTGTGTTGACATCATAAACTAAGTATCACACCCATTTTCTACACATTGAAAACATTATTATTCACATTCTAACGGGTATTAGGCTTACATCTACAACAGTCTAGGTGTGACTTCTAGTGCTAACAATGATGTTGAGAGAGGAATATGGAATTGAAGGAATACATAAATGCAGGTAATACACTCATAGATGAATAGTGTTCATCGAGTCGTTTCTGGTGATATGTGGAACACCACGTGGTTCCTGACAGTTAGGGAGATATGACCATGCGAAGTTGGAAGCCCCAAAGTGTGGTCAAGAGGCCCCTAGTTGGTTACAAGTTGGTTAATGAAAGGGTAAATTTGTTGTAACAAGAAACCTCTAGAATCCCTAAAGTAAGGAGGGGAGTTACCTAGCAGTTGTATAAATACACCTCATGGAGTCATTCATTTGTACACATATACACACACTAATTCATTGATAATATATCTTGTGATCTAGCGAATAGTTATGGTTTAGTGAATGGTTATGGTCTATATTTGGTCTTTTGGTGAGTACGATGGAAAGTCTGAGGCAGCGGAAAAGGTGCAAGAAAAGAGCAAAATTTTTGGAGCTGCAGAAGGCAAGGGTTTATGAAAAACCCTAATTACTAACATCCTCGTGGGTTGCACTGTACATGTCCAGTGAGGCCCTCACTTGTTGCACTATAGTTGTCTAGCGAGGCACTCACAGGTTGCACCATACTTGTATAGAGAGGCATTGGTAAATTTGGGGATATGTTAGTTCCTAGTTGCTGAAGGACTGTGGAAGTGGTTACAAGTCAGTTTACAAAACAACATGTAAGCTATAGGATCAAAGGTAAGGTTAAGGGTTATGGTTATGGTCTTATGGTACATGCATGGTGATTATAGTATGTGATACGATACATCTTGTTAATTTTATGGTACATTGATTAGAGGCATTAGTGGCTGGTTGGTTTCTGGTTTGGTTACATGTTATGGTCCATACTTGAGGCTTGGAATATTGTGTTGCATCTTGATGACTTTGAGGAGCATGCTTGAGGCATATGTTTGAGGTGTTTGGTATATGAATTGAGGTACATTATTGGATGCATGGTACATGGTGGTTGAGGTCTACTTGTTGAGACACATTGTTGGTATATTTCTTGGTTTATTGGTACTTGGTATATGGTTGTTGTGTTAGAGGTCTACCATTGATAGTGACACATTGATGAGGTATATGCTTGGAGGTTTGTAGTATACCTAGGGAGGTAATATGAGGTACCTAGGGAGGTACCCAATGGGAATGTGGTTATGTACTATTAGTGGAATTCATTTAATATATGAGAATGTGGTCATTCAATGTAAGGTGGACTAGGTCCACTATATTAATAAAGGCCCACTATGGTAGTTAGATGTAATAAATGTGAGAAGGCTCTCCAAAAGGTTCCTAAGAGATAGAGAGAGCTATATAAATAAGTGTAAGAAATGTAATGAAGCAAAGTGAAGAATATTGTCATTGTAACAAGAAAGTGTTGCTCTAGAAGTGCATTCCTTCCATAAGGAATAATATACAGTGTTACCTACCTCAAGGGTTTTATTTATTTCTTGTGTTTAGTATTTCATGAATGGTTTGGATTATTATTGTTGATATTGTGGGTTTATTTTGAGAGTTATCTTCACATCTATTCGGGTACTTAACAATTGGTATCAGATCATTTTCCTTGGCCAAATAAGGGAAGAATTTTTTCTCTTTTTGTAGATTTTTTCTAGGAAAAAAAAGAGGGCGACGCACTTCAGGTTTAGATTCGAAACTTTTTGTGTAGAATTTGGACAAACAAATTGGATATTTGAATTCCTCTCAGAAAAATACCCAATTTCAAAAAACAAATCGGCCGAAACAGAGTCCGGGAAGTGAATTTATGAGCATTTTAAAATCAATAGTTTTTCAGGGTTTTCCGGAAAAAGCCGTGATTTTCTGCAGTAAGTTATTTTTAATCCTAGTTTTTGTTCAAGATTTATCCCAAGAAAGATGTTTTTTACTGGAAAAGATGATGGAACTAATATTGAAGAATTCATAAAATACTTGAAGTCATTTTCGAAAGAGAATTAGAAACATTGGGTATGGTGTTATTTAAAAGGTGATGTAGTCATTTGGTGGCAATCACATAGCCATAGCCAATTGATGGCACTTTCTGATGAAGCACTTGAAAATTTTATTTTAGATAAATGGTCTCATGATGATAAATGGAGAAACACAAGTTTATTTTCAGGTGGAAAATCTATATTACAGGTTCATGGTTGTATTCACAAAGAAAATGTCATTGTGTCTATTAACCCTAGTTGCCAACAAAATTTTATCAATGTTCATTTGGTTAATGGATTGCAAATTCCTGCAAAGAATATCCAAAACACACAGGTTGAGGGTAAAAATGTTCAAATTTTTAAATATTTGAAGTTTAGTATGGACAAACATGTGTTGCATTCATATGTTTATGTTATGGATATGGATGAAGTGGATATTGTTTTGGGATATCCTTGGATAGAATCAGTGGGTACTATTAATATTAATGTGCAAAAGAAGTTTTTGAAGTTGTGGTACAAAAAAGAGAAAATCACATTGTAGGATGTGTCTCTTAATAAGAAATATGGGCCCACAGAGGCCAACAAATAAGTTATTGTCGAATCCGAAGATGAATCAATGACAGAGTCTATAGAAGGAGATGAAGCAAAACCACACGAAGGACACAATAGGGAAGCTAAGGAGGTACTTGACTCAAAAGCACAATGTGTTGTAGATTTGGAAAAAAAAGAACACATTCCTACAGTTGTTGTATATCGCCATTCACATCATATAGAGACACAAAAATCATCAAGGAAAGGGTGTGTGCATCAACACATTTATGCACCAATAGGAAACCAGAAAGGAAACCGATCAAGAGGTGCATGGAGGCCTACTAGCACTACATGAAATCATTAGGCTAGAGAACTAATCACATGGAAACACCGAGATAATGCAAATCAAGATCAGGGTTGAAAGGAAACAAATGGACATCATGTTAGACTTCCATTGGGATGGATGGATGGTCATACTTGGTACCAGTTGGATACATTACTTAGCCGGTCATATTGTATGGTTTCTTCTTGTGTTTTGAGGATGAAACATGTGAAGGGGGATGGAATGTAGTATACCTAGGGAGGCAATATGGGGTACCTAGGGAGGTACCCAATGGGAATTTAGTTATGTATTATTAGTGGAAGTCATTTAATATATGAGAATGTGGTCATTCAATGTAAGGTGGACTAGGTCCACTATATTAATAAAGGCCCACTATGGTAGTTAGATGTAATAAATGTGATAAGGCTCCCTAGAAGGTTCCTAGGAGATAGAGAGAGCTATATAAGAAGTGTAAGCAATGTAATGAAATATAGTGAAGAATATTGTGAATGTATCAAGCATTGCTTGAGGAGTGTTATCCTTCCTTAAGGTTTAACATATGGTGTTACCCTACCTCAAGGGTTTTGTCTACATTCTTGTGTTTAGTATTTTGGTGAATGGTTTGGTTTATTCTTGTTGATATTGTGGGTTTATTTTGAGATTTATCTTCAGATTATCCAGGTGCTTAACACGGTTGATGGTACATGATATATGATTCATAGTTGATGATATGGTATTGATTTGGATCTCGGGGGCTGAGATCTGGATGGCTTGAATGCCAAGAGAGGAGGAGCTTAGACATGCCAATCTTTCATGAAGAGAAGCATGGACAAAAACATGTAAATGAAGTACTCGGGAGGTGAGGCTCAAAGATGAGCCTCACCTCTAAAACTAATTACTAGTAAATCACTCAGAGCTAATTAATCTCACAATGAACAATAGAAAATATGAGAGAAGCCAAAATGAGTAACTTGATATTATGAGAAGGCTTGCTAGACCTTTATATAACATTACAAAATGGTCCATTGGACAAAGTAAAAAAGAGCTCATTAATTGAGTCTCTATTATTAGTATAATAAATCTAACTACCCAACTAACTAAGTAGTGGAAAATAAAACCCAATACAATAATGGAGAGGTGGGACTCTCTTTGACCCTTATGGGCAACATGTTAGCCCAATTAATTAATGAGGAGGTGGGCATCTCCTTGATCCACATTGACAATCTATTAGCTTTATATATTTATGAATTTTTCATCCGAATTTAGACCATATACTCCCCTAAAATTTGGATCATTCCTCCCCCCTTAGAAAATGATGGTCCCCATCATTTCACCCATGCTAAAAAGATAAACCCCATTATCATACCATTATGATTATAATGTGAAAATACCCAATGAAGAGAAGGGTTTTGTGTGGTTGACCCATAACTGTGGGTTTGTGGTTGACCCATAACCTAGTTGACAATGACATTGTACATGGGTAGAAAAATAAAGAAATTTTAATAAAATCCCAAAATTTTAAAAAAATAATATGGAAAAATTGTGCCTTTGGGGGCTGTGAACATCATTCTACAAATCTATTCATAACTTCTGATGAAATCCAATTCTGTTGAAGACTCACTTGAACTAATAAAAAGATGTTTCCATCGGTATATGGAAATTGTTCCGAGGTGGCTCATGGAGTGAGAAAAACCAGACCGAATTTGAAGGGTGCACGACCACGCTGGTTACAAACATGTGCTGCTTCAAACAAAGACATCACATAAACCAGACAACAAAATGAAATTTTGCGAAATACCCATTTGATATATTTAAGAGAAATTTCCATCCATATGTGGATCTCCTTCTGTAGTTTCATGAGAAGGGAGAAAAATACATTTGAAGATGGTGTTACGAGCAACCTCCTTGGGTCAAATACATGTTGAGATTTAATCGATGATATCTCTCAAACCAAGAAGCCAAATGAGATTTCATGAAATACCCATTTGAAATATTGAAGACATATTTCCATCCATATGTGGAAATCATTCTATAGTTTCCTGAGCAGGGAGAAAAATACCATTGAATATGGTGGTATGCGCGGCCTCCTTGGGTCAAATACATGTTGAGATTCAATGGATGATATCTCTCGAACCAAGAAGCCAAATGCGATTCCGTGAAATACCCGTTTGATATATTGAAGATATATTTCTAATGAGATATGGTAGAGCCTCTGAAATGCTGTGTAGAGCTCGTAACACCTCTTTGAAGTTGTTTGAGTGTAGAGGTCCATAAAGGATACCATGGGTTTGTAGAGAAACATGGGTTGTTGTAGAGGTTGTGGAACCTCTGTGGGCAACATGGACACCCTACAAATTTGTTGAAAATGTTTCAGACCAATGGATGTAGTGGATCCATGTATAGATGTAGTGAATCCATGTATGGATGTAGTGAATCCATGTATGGTTCTCCTTGTAATGGTGAATGAATATCCAAGGGAAAAACAATCCCTGTAGTGCATGTGGACCAACTGTGTTTCTTACAGTGTATGGTCCGACAAATGGATTCCGATAGTACCAAATGGAGGTTGGTGATTAATGAAAATGTTTGAACCTGCAACATGCTTCAAACCCTTGTCCCGATGGAGAGCGTACCTTCTCTGATACCAGTGATTTGGATTTCGGGGGCTGAGATCTGGATGGATTGAATGCCGAGAGAGGAGGAGCTTAGACATGCCAATCTTGCATGCCAATAATCATGGACAAAAACATGTAAATGAAGTACTCGGGAGGTGAGGCTCAAAGAAGAGCCTCACCTCTAAAACTAATTACTAGTAAATCACTCAGAGCTAATTAATCTCACAATGAACAATATAAAATATGAGAGAAGCCAAAATGAGTAACTTGATATTATGAGAATGCTTTCTAGGCCTTTATATAACATTACAAAATGGTCCATTAGACAAAGTTAAAAATAACTCATTAAATGAGTCGCTATTATTAGTATAATAGATCTAATTACCCAACTAACTAAGTAGTGGAAAATAAAACCCAATACAATAATGGAGAGTGTTAGCACTAATTCTTGTAGGGGGGTGTTTTCTCTCCAGATTTGATCCCTTGGTGTGAAATGCGAGGAAATAGGGTTTAAAACCCCACCAAATGCAATTTATCCAAGGTCGCAGCCATGAGCGCAAAGCACAACACTCGAACAACTTAGTCCAGACTCGAATCAAGAAAGCAGGCGAGTTTATTTTTCAATGACAGAGATCCCATCAGGCAGATTAGATCGACGATCGTTGGGTGATTGTGATCACAGAGTTGCATGAGGAATAGCGTCAGGTAGAGTCGTGATTTCGCGAGTCAGAAGTGGTCGAAGGGCCTAGTTACGAGGATTCACAAAATGAGAAATCATGAATAGATCTGGGCCGTCCAAACTGGAGGGGCACGTGCAGTAGATAGGTGATTTCACAGATCGGGAAATCTAAATTCAGGAGTGTGGGAACTCTTGATAATTGAAATCCTGAAACGCCTTTGGAGATAGGCGCCAGGTCATGACTTGTGGTCATGTGAAAGAAGAGTTTAGGAGGAGAAACCGGCCCCAGTCACGTATAGAGGACTAATTCAGGGTCCAGGAGAAGCATCACAATCGTTGATTGTGGAGCAGATCTGACTGTCGGTCAGATAAGAGATTTTGTGGTTTCGGGGATCGAGGAATCTGAAGGTGAGCCATATGAAAACCCCCGAAACGCGAAATTCCGAAATGCCTTTGAAGATAGGCGAAAGGTCATGGCCCTGGGTTACATTGAGGGTGGAGCCAGAAGAAAGGGAGCTAGCACTCATCGCATAGCCGACATTTTGTATTGTCAAGAGAGCAATCGTGGTCGTCCATTTTCAAGAAAGTCTAACCACCGATCTCAGTGGCCATTTCATGATTTAGGGCATCGCGATATTGAAGCCAAGATGGAGTGAAAACTCCCGAAATACGAAGCCCTAAAATATCACACGAGACAAGCACAAGGTCACAACCCATGGTCACATGGCGCGATGGGAAGAAGCTACGCCAAAGAGCTGAGAGCGCCTATGTTTGAATACAAAAGGAAAGCAGTGAAGCCCGAGGTTCCAAAGCTGTCTTGAAGAAGTCATGGGCACTTCCTGGGGCATTGATGGGAGTCAGGCTCCATCTTGATCTTGATGTAGTTAGTTAATGGAAGCAGGGGGAGGTATTTGAAACCTCGTTTCACCCTGTAAATGAAAGGCATGGGAGCGTCGACCGTGGAGGTAGGATGTCAGCCCAAGGTCACTCTATCATGAGGGTTTTTGCAAATCCCATACTGGTCTGACATCGCGTCTGACAAAAGAATGTATGTGTGGTCTGATAGGAGAAGAAGAAGACGTGAAGCCTTGAATGTAGGGATCAAAATGCGTTTCTGTAGGGAGCAAGTCATTTTTGAGTATATATACTTAGTTTTAATATTTTGTGAAGGGTCGATGGTTGAGCTGAGCTCCCGATTGTAAATTTTTAATGAGGCCTCTGGTTCTCTGGTTATGCTATGAATTTGAGACTTCTTGTTTAATGAAAGTCAACTCCTCTCCATCTGTTTGTAAACGTTGTGTTAAGGCACTCGAAATTGGAAAATCCAGTTGAGGGTTGTGATGTTGTTCTGATGTAGGTTTGATCATTGCAATATTTTCACCAGTTTTAATCCGTCTTTCGTGTTATATTTTCCCCCTCTTATACTGAGTAGCTCAGAATTGGAGGATCCAGTCGGGCTGCTAGAGTAGCATTGTGATGAAGGTTTGATCATCGTGCTATTGTGGCTATGTCATTTAGACACATCTTAGTGTCTGAAGATTTGGGTTTGAGAGGATCTTTCTCTTGAATATTTTCTTCCTTAGGCTACTGGAAGACCAGATGTCCATAGGAGACCCTTACATTTTCTCACCAAGTCTTCTCTCTTCTCATTTTAAACTCAACTTCCTGATTGGAGTTAGATCAAGACCTCACTTGCTTATGCTTTTCCTGCTCCGAGATTCTGAGTTAAAGCGATAATATATTGGGCCTGCGTCCATTTGACCCTTTTATACCAACCTGTGACATAAAAATTTGATGGGTATCATGCATACCTCTGTCGCAATCCAGGGGTGACTTCTGGTGCTAACATTTCTAGCACCGTTGCCAGGGAACGAATTGAACATTTTCCCTGGGATTGAACGACAGAGCTTACTAGTTCTGAGGGTGCATCAGAACCCAGTACATCGAAGATTGCAACTGTGCACGTGGAGACTCCATTGTGGCGACTCCACTGTTTCCACTTCATTGTTTCAGTTGTGGCTACTTTTAGCACACCTGAAAGTTGACCCAGAGGAGCTTTCTTGAGAAGGTTTTCAGTAGCTTCTTTCTCAGCTTGAGAAGTTCTCTATGGGAATGCCAACATTAGGATCTGGCCTTTGATGGTGAACAAATACCAGACACATTCAAAGCTGCACATCATTCACCTGGCGAATCCATGATTAAAGGATCGATCGACGACTCCACTGGTTCGAAATGGACAAAATCCTGGCTCGGAGGTTTGCCCCTTTTGATTTTTGTTGTTCCTGGTTTTCCTAATGTTGTCCCTACTCCAAATGAATGGGAAGATTATTTTCCCATATTTAGAGAGCGTAAAGCAGACAACCTTGCTCAACATCTCCATGCCTTTCATGAACTCATGTATCAATGGGGAATACATCATGAGGATGTATTATTGAAAATGTTCATGTTCTCATTAGCAGGAGATGCTCGTGAGTGGTATTTCTCCTTACCCCTTGCTAGAATCTCCTCCTTGGGAGAATTTCATGCATCTTTTAATAAGCATTGTCAAAGGTATTATTCCTCTGAGTTTATCTGTAATAACTATTGTGAGGAATGTGTGAGGACAATGAGCAAGACATGGCTGTGTCTTATGAAGGCTGTGATGATGAAGACTATGAGGATGAGCCTGGCAACTTGGATCAAAAATCAGTTCTTTCTCTTCCATATTCATCTGCATCAGAGGAAATTTGTAAGGATGGGAACCAGGAGGAAGAAGATGCTTTGAGTGAACTGATGGAGCTGGCAAAATATCTTTCTGCATAGATAGAGAAATTGAAGGCAGAGCATGATTGCTCCCTTCTTGAGGAAGATGTAGAGGATTTCCCAGCCCTTGAAGCAGAGGTTCTTGGCAACTCTATTGAGGATGAAAATCAAGATTTCATAGTTGTAGAGGCCTTGATTTTTGTTCCTGAGGTGCCTACTGGCCCTAGCTTTAATGATTATTCAAATGAAGAGCAGCAGAGCCCCACGTCATGGTTTGCTAATCAGAGGAGTAGCTAGTCTGTATATGACAACTACAAATCAGATTCTGAGCTAGATATGCAGGATTACCAAGAGCAGACTGTAGAGCCTTATCCTCTGTTCGTTAAAGAAGATTATCATGAGGAAATCAACCATCCTTGGCCTGCAATAATCAGTGAGCAGCATGATGAGGACCAGATTTTTCCCATAGGTCTTGTTTATGATGATTATGAATCTGACCCTTGGGAGAGCCAAGAAGAAGAAGAGGACTAGAAGAAGGGGTAGTTTATCTCCTGTCCAGAGCCTGTAAGTGAGCAGCCATCACCTGAGACCAGTCAACCCACATCATCTTTTCATCCACCTATTCCTACCAGTGATATTCAACCCTGTATGAGTAGCTGTGAAGGAGAGCAGGCTTTCTGCTACAAATTTCATAGAATTTTCCACTCATTCTATGAACCGGTCAATGATTACATGGAGTGACATTTCCTTCATATCTCAGAGATGCCCAATTTTATCTCAACTTCAGCCCTTGGAGAGAAGTTGAAAGATGTAATCGTTCTACTGTCACAGTTGCATCATCTGTTACTAATCACTGACAGATTGAAGGAGCTTCCGGTTAGGAAGTTACTTGAATGGCTATGGTGGAAATTTGCTTTCATCTAGCACCATGTAAAGATTTATTAGTTTAGGACTGCACATAAATAATCTCCTTTGAGCATGTATGTTTATTTTGTTTTTACTTTCGGCCTGTATTTTCAGCAGTGTGTTTTGATTTTGACTCCATAGCCCAACAACTAAGGCACTTAAGCTGCAGAATGAGTTCTTAGAGCCTCGCAGGGAGGACTCTATCCTCCATGGAGCCTAATGTTAGCAAAAATTCTTGTAGGGGGGTTTTTTCTCTCCGGATTCAATCCCATGGTGTAAAATGCGAGGAAATAGGGTTTAAAAACCCACCAAATGCAATTTATCCAAGGTCCCAGCCATGAGCTCAAAGCACAACACTCGAGCAACTCAGTCTAGACTCGAATCAAGCAAGCAGGGGAGTTTATTTTTCAACGGCAGAGATCCCATCAGGCAGATTAGATCAACGGTCATCAGTTGATTGCGATCACAAAGTTGCACGAGGAATAGCATTAAGCAGATTCGCTTCACGAGTCAGAAGTGGTCAAAGGGCCGAGTTACGAGGATTCACTAAATGCGAAATCATGAATAGATATGGGTCATCCAAACTGGAGGGGCACGTGGTAGCAGATAGGCGATTTCACAGTTTCGCGGATCGGGAAATATGAAGTCAGGAGTGTGGGAACTCCCGATAATCAAAATCCTGAAACACCTTTGGAGATAGGCGCCAGGTCGCGACCCGTGGTCATGTGAAAGAAGGGTTTAGGAGGAGCAGTTGGCCCAGTCGCGTATAGAGTACTAATTCAGGTTGCAGGAGAAGCATCGTAGCCGTTGATTGTGGAGCAGATCTGACCGTCGATTAGATAAGAGATTTCGCGGTTTCGAGGATCAAGGAATCCAAAGGTGAGCCATATGAAAACCCCCAAAACGCGAAATGTCAAAATACCTTTGAAGATAGGCGTAGGGTCATTTCCCTGTGTTACATTGAGGGTGGAGGCAGAAGAAAGGGAGCAAGCGCTCATCGCATAGCCGACATTTCGTATTTGTCAGGAGAGCGATCGTGGTCATCCATTTTCAAGCAAGTCTGATCATCGATCTCAGCGACCGTTTCACGATTTAAGGCATCACGATATTGAAGCCAAGATGGAGTGAAAACTCCTGAAATATGAATCCCCGAAATATCACATGAGACAAGCACGAGGTCACAACCTGTGGTCGCATGGGGTGATGGGAAGAAACTGCGCCAAAGAGCCGAGAGTGCCTGTGTTTGAATATAGAAGGAAAGCAATGAAGCCCAAGGTTCCAAAGTCATCTTGAAGAAGTCATGTGCACCACCCGGGGTATTGATGGGAGTCAGGCTCCATCCTGATCCCGATGCAATTACTTAATGGAAGCAGGGGGAGGTAGTTGAAACCTCGTTTCACCTTGTAAATGGAAGGCATGGGAGCATCGACCATGGAGGCAGGATGATAGCCCAAGGTCACTCTGTCATGAGGTTTTCTGCAAAGCCCATACTGGTCTGAGATCGCATCTGACAGAAGAATGTATGTGCGGTCCAACAGGAGAGAAAGAAGATGTGAAGCCTTGAATGTAGGGATCATAATGCATTTATGTAGGGAGCAAGTCATTTTTGAGTATATATACTTAGTTTTTATATTTTGTGAAGGGTCGATGGTTGAGTTGAGCTCCCAATTGTAAAGTTTTAATGAGGCCTCTGGTTCTCTGGTTATGCTATGTATTTGAGACTTCTTGTTTAATCAAAGTCAACTCTTCTCCATCTCTTTGTAAATGTTGTGTTAAGACACTCGGAATGGGAAGATCCAGTTCGAGGGTTGTGATGTTGTTGTGATGCAGGTTTGATCATTGCAATATTTTCACCAGTTTTAATCAGTCTTTCGTGTTATCTTTTCCCCCTCTTATACTGAGTATCTCAGAATTAGAGGATCCAGTCGGGCTGCTATAGTAGCATTGTGATGAAGGTTTGATCGTCGTGTTGTTGTGGTTGTGTCGTTTAGACACATCTTAGTGTTTGAAGCTTTGTGTTTGAGAGGATCTCACTCTTGAAGATTTTTTTCCTTAGGTTGCTGGAAGACTGGATGTCCATAGCAGACCCTTACATTTTCTCACCAAGTGTTCCCTCTGCTCATTTTAAACTCAACTTCATGACTGGAGTTAGATCAAGACCTCACTTGCTTATGCTTTACCTGGTCCGGGATTCTAATTTAAAACGATATTCTCTTGGGCCTACGTCCATTTGACCCTTTTATACCAACCTATGACATAAAACTCTAATGGGTATCAGGCTTACCTTTGCCACAATCCAGGAGTGACTTATGGTGCTAACAGAGAGGTGGGACTCTCTTTGACCCTTATGGACAACATGTTATCCCAATTAATTAATGAGGAGGTGGGCATCTCCTTGATCCACATTGGAAATCTATTAGCTTTATAGCTTTATTACTTTTGCATTCGAATTTAGACCATATACCCCCTTAAAATTTGGATCAGGTACATGATTGATGCTTTATATGGTATATGAGATACATTTCATGGTATATGGTTTATGGTATATGATATGGTACACTATTTTTTGTATGGTTGATGCACTAGTTGTGTTATAAGTTTATGATACAAGTTTATGTACATGGTCGATGTACATTGTTGATGTGCATGGTTGGTACATGGTTGAAGTATAGGTTGATGCAAGGTTGATACGCATATCTTGTGATGGTAAGTGGTGATCTTGGTGCATGCTTTGTTGAGGCATGTGTTTGTTGGAAGTCTAGTTGAGAGGTGTATTTGGTATATGATCCATGTGAGAGGATCTGGAGGAGTATCGATGACAATGGAAATGAAAGTGGCAATGATAATGACAATGAGAGTGACAGTGACAAATTTTATGATAGTGGCAGAGTCTATGACAATTGGTCTACACTTATATTTCAGGGCGACAAGACAGGGTAAGGACAAGTGGTTGTAGCCACCTTCCAGTTGTAGCCGGAGAACCTAGGGGGTTGTAGCCTCTCCTTCTGGTTGGAGCCAGAGAACCAAGGAGTTGCATCTTCCTTTAGGTTGGAGCCCGAGAATAGGGGGTTGGAGCCTCCTTCCAGTTGTAGCTGGAGAATAGGAAGTTGGTGCTTCCTATGAATGAATTCTTGATATATATAAGAAAGCATTATGTGGTTTTCTCACATTTGGGTTTCCACGTAAATATTGGTGTACTGTGTTCTTGATATGATGTTGCTTATTTTTACATTCTTATGATATATATATATATATATATATATATATATATATATATATATATATATATATTGATTGGATGTACTCATATATGATACATTGATGATAAACTGATGAATACTACTTGTAAAGATAAATAATATATATTGTGGTTAAAAGTGAAATAATTGCTCATTATTGATTCAGCCCCCGTCTCAGTAATCCAACACCTTGTATTCAAAAGCAAATTTCTATGAGAATATTGTCACTAATTTTTTGTTTCTACACTAAGAAATTTAAGCATTCTTCGACCAAAAATATCTCAAGGAAAATTGATTAGTATTCACAGCTAGTTTGTTACCTGCTAGAAGTCAAAATCCAGAACTTCCAGGTAGTTAATTAGTATCAGATCCACATCTAAAGAGGAGGTTCTGGCAGTTCCCGATTTATAGGAGAAGAATCAACATGATGAAGATTAGCTCCAGATTCAAAGGCATTTGACCCTAGCAGTCACAAATTTTCTGACAATTGATTCAAGTGTTATTTTATTTTTGGCTTGAAAACTTTATCCCTAAAAATCTTGTAACAGATGGAGAATTTATTTTATTTTTAAAACTATGTTTTGAAATGTAATAAAGGATCTTCCTAGAGGAAGACATGGGTTTAGTTCTTAGGCATAAGAGAGAGTCCTAGGTGGCAGAGTCTATGTGTTTTATTTGTAAGCCTATGGGCATTTGTCATTATAACTTCTACCAGAGATTCACGAAGGCTCTATTATTAGTTTGTATAACCTTTGTTATCATTTTAACTTATCTTCTTGCTTGAATGAAATGCAGATATTGAGAATCAATAGCTTTCCATGAACAATAGATTCTTGAGCAGTAAAATATTTGTTGTGATTGCCTATAATTCATGTGCTTTGTCTAAACATTTTTCATTCATTCTTAGAAAGAATTTATGTTTATTGAATGTTCCATCCCTTGATATTCAAGTTTGAGCTAAAAGTGATGCTTGAATATTTCATATTCGTTCCCTTTCCTTCTACCCATTATCATTCCAACTATCTCAATTGGTATTTAGCTCAATTTCCTCTGATTCATAGAATGTTAATAAATGAATCCATGCTCAATGATTTTAACCACTGATCTATAGTCGTTCTTAATCCAATTATCTACCTTTCATCTTTCTCAATCTAGTCTACTTGATCCATAAACATTCCCAAAATCCCATAGAGAATCAAGATGTGCTAGGCATGTCCTCTTAGCAGTCAAAGAATATATTCTAACGCTAACAAATACCAAAAACATTGCACGATTAGAAATGACATAACATTATTTGCAATTTTCAACACAATGTGCAATTAAAATTAGATTTATTAAGCTTATTGTTGTGTCATATTGTCATAGATAGCCCCAAACCAATAAATGTATTTTTAATTATTGAAATGAAAAGTTAAAATTTGAAAGAAATTGGCATAATGCATATTAGAACTCTTAGTTAAAGAGAAATGTCAGTTTTAAATATGTATTATAATAAATTAGATTATTATTTTATTAGAACGAGATCATTTTTTATAATGTATTGTTATAATTTTTTTAATTATGTTGTACACTTAATTAATTGTATTTTTTTTTGATGGCAAAGAGATTTTGTTAGACATCTATTGAGAGGGACTCTTAAACCCTAATAATCATCACATATATGTTATAAAACATTAAAATACATGATAATATATAATAAAATAAGAATATATGTAATAAATGGATAAAGTTAAGTAAATGTCTGTAACTAGTGGTATATGTAACTAAAGAAATGATTAGTCGGAGCTGGTGCAACCAGCTCCAACTAATCATTTCTTTAGTTACATATACCACTAGTTACAGACATTTACTTAGCTTTAGGGTGCAACAGCTCCAACTATTTATCTATTGTATAAATAATCTTAAAGATGGAATACAAATTTGAAATAGAATTTCTTTCCTAAATTCTCTCTTCTGGTTAGGTTTTTTGTGTGTTATTGGTATATTTCATGATGTAGTCTCTCTGGGATGTCTGCCTCAATTTCCGGGACTACAACATTTTGGTTCTGTTTCCGTGTTACTTGAATCCGGGGTTTCCTGAAATGCTCGTGGAAAAGATGGAGAGATAAGAAGAATAGTACACGTGGACTTGAACATGCTCGCTGAATGTGGATGTTGATGAAGATTTGTTCTTGATTATCCATGGTCGATCCGTTATTCATGGAGATGTCGAACCTGCAAAAGAACGAGATGAAAAATCTTCAATTTGAAAGATATGCTCATTGATTGTTGCTTGCACAAGGTTGATGCTGTGTCGTGTTGTTGCTAGATTGAATACAAGAAATGGTGTTCATAGATGAAAAGAATATAATTCTCTATTCAAGGATGAAAGAATATACTGCTGGCGAAAGAATTACCAAAGAGTGTTCATGATATTTTCATGGGTCATGGAATTTAATTAAAGAGCCGACAAACGAAGAAAATCAATGAAGACATACATATCCAGTGGAAAGAAATCGACCCACGAAGAGTCCTGGCCGACCGGCAACGATGAAGAAGAACCCTAAAGAATTAAAAATTAATGTTCTTCCTTTGGTTGATTTAAAGATTCTTGCGGGAAGATGAAATATTAAAAAGGTTAATCTCCGGGGTTACCGCCTAGTTGTCGATTGGACGTAAAGAAATCGACTCGACGAAGTTGTCGACCAGAAATGAACGTGACGCTGCTGACCTATGCAGTCCATCCATGAATTTGAGGAGAAACAACCGTTGCGAGTGGATGAGGAAGTTGAAAAATGTTAGACTACATCAGAGAAAATAATTACTCGTTCAACACATGACATGGAAAATTTGTTAAATAGGGATGTGGTGACAAGTCCATCGATCGAGATTGCTTCCCCGATTAACAAGCTAAACATGGACGCACATGAATAACTTGAGAAAATATTTTTGTAAAACATGCGCTACTGTTTGATGGCCATGGAGTTTGTCATCTTGCTTTTAAATAATTCCGACTATCCCGACTTGTTGCGATGGATGGAGCCGATCGACTATTTGTAGTCAATATTTTTTTAGAGAATGAAAGAAATAAAATTTCTCTTGGGAATATGCTTGTCTAAAGAAGATAATGATAACATTGTAGTGCCTCGATATTGAAGATGCTCATAGAAAACCAATGATACTGTGCCCTTGACAAAGTCCAAAAATTTATGGTCGACCTGGTCGATTTCGGCATCTGGTCGGCCTGGTCGACTTGGGCGACTTATTGACCTGAACATTGCCAATTTTACCGGGCGCACTGTCAATTTCGTCGATCGACACGACACTGTCAAACTTACTAGTTACCGACTGGTGAAAGGGCCACTCTTGTTGGCGTCATGTCTGGACATCAAATGAATAAGCTGACGGGATGTGCAACAACTCAACCTGTTCAAACTTGTAAAATAACTCCAACAAAAATGCAACCGCAACACAATAATTTCCGAGTATGCAACCGCAACACAATAATTTCCGAGTGTCCTGGGAGAGAGTGACTGAACACCGAGTTGCCGTCATGCCTCTTGAAGAAAGGTCGACATCGACCATGCTTCTAAAGAAATCGACCATAGTGGTTTTTCCAGTCACGGTTGCCCTTGCGATGAGGATGGCGTGCCCCTCTCACTACCGGAGGGCTTGAAGACTTGTTTAAATGAATCCAATGCAAGGTTATATTAATGAAATGTGATGAGGTGAATGGGCGAAGCCGATAAAAAATGAATAGAGCTTACCGACCTGTTCGATGGAGGGAATGGTGGATTTGATTGTCATGATCGACTACCATTTCGACTTTCATTACCTGTAATTACAACCCCGTTAGATTGATGACGGTATTGGAATATGAACCAATCACAAGTTCGACTAACAGTTCTGGAAAATGAACCAATCAACCCTATACTCTTGGCCATTGTCGCTTAATCGCCAGTGCAACCTTGTCATGACCAACACAGAGAGGTCGGCTTGCGGATCAATGAGAAGATATCTCAAAACAAATTGACCAAATGGTCCATTGATGGAGGCAACGACAAATTTGGACGCTTGTCAGAGGCGACCAGAAAGGAGTTGTGATCAGATGTGAGTAATGCATAAGATCAGTTTATTACTGGCAATGTCGTTGAGAAGCTCAAAGCCTAAAATTTCATGGAAACATGATGACTTCAAGAGTGAAATCGACTATGGTCGTCCTACTCTGGTTGAAAATGGATCGAATAAATGGTCGACCAATGAATCTGGTCGATCCTCGACTGGTAATCCTGAAAAATTGAGGGTTTTTCACCTCTCTATGATAAAAACCGGTTGACTCACAAATTCCAAGTTAAGTCGAGCTCTCCCTCAAATAAAACACATGTCTACTATCATTCTATTGCTTGAATAAAATGCTCGTCGACCAAACAGTGCGAAGAGACCGAAGAAGAGGAGGAACTCGACATTGAATAATGCAAACTAAATCCAGGAAAGTAGAGTCTGAGTTCATATCCTGGCCGACCAACATGGGTCGTTAGAAAATTCGTTATTCACCTAGTCAACTCTTTGTTCGACTTGATCGACTAGCGGATACCCCCGACTAGTCGACATAAGGATCATGATTCCTCTTTCAAAATGCTTCTTTCATGAAGACGGTTAATGGAAAACCCTACTGGTAGTAAAATGTTAGCAACTTGAGAATGAAGGCCTCAGCTGTTGGTCAACCCGGAGAAATTATATAATGATTATTTCTCAACTGCAATTATACATGAAGGAATCGACCCATCCTTTATGATCGACGAATATGGCTACAAAAATCGATGAAATTTTCTTTTCCTGTGAAGTTTATGGTAGTCGACTAGAACTTATTTGAGCAGGTTAAAATATGGAGTTATATAATCATAAGGTCGAATTGTGTAAGGAAAGTATGGTATTACCACATGAATGATAGTTGAGTCAAGTTTAAAATTGTTTTTCAGAAAAGAAAATGATGTTGTCGAGTCGACCAATAGTCGAGTAAGTTGAGT
>JZKD02S1619097.1:12085-24070 GCA_000966675.3 Picea glauca
AATTTCAAGTGGTGGATCCACCAAACACCGCTAAGGGCACATGCTCTGGATAAAATAAAAGTTACAATCATCGAGAAATATACACAATTGATTTGTGTGAAGTAAGTTATGGTATGTATGAGGTAAGTTTTTGGGGGGTGAGATGAAGTTAAGAGAAACAATGTGGAGCCGAAGAAGATTCGGGCGGTAAGGTTATTTTGAACTTGGATCTTGATGTAAGAAATTATTGCCTTTGTCTTAGCTATTGTTTCCATTACTTTGACCTTTTCTACGGGTTGTGCTTCTATGGGGTCATTTACAACAGGGGTTGAGTAAACAACTTCAATCGCTATGAATGAAACTTGAAGAATACCACCTTACCTATGGACACCTTGCTGACCTATAGCAGGAGAGACAAAGGCAGTAACAATCCCACCACCATTAGTTCGAAAGTGAGATCGAAAGCCATACTCATCAATAGAGAAGGTAAAGGCAATTGACTCAGTAGTCGTAGTTTTGAAAAAGAATTTGGTTCCATATAAAATTGAGTAAGAAGAGTAAGCCACCCAGAACCAAAAAGTGGGTGGGAAGGGCCCGACGCCACTCCCTTCCCCCCCGCTGGAGGGATAGGCAAGCCTATCCATCTATACCTCCTAGGGGCCAACAGAGATAGATGAAGCAGAATTTTCATGAAGGAAGTGGTCTAGGGCTAACATGTCTAGGTCTTAAGGTGGTTAAAGATAAGGTGAGTAGAAGGCATTAAAAGAAAGGAAGTGTTACCAGCAATGGCTAGTTTCTGCCTCGGGATTCGACTGAGAGTCTTACATTACTAAAGTGTGTTTTATTATTATGAAGTGACGGTTTAGTCTCTACTATCTATAGTTTTTTTTAGAACCTTATCTTCAACCTCTATCTCCCTATTTCCCAAGTTTGTCGTTATCCATTGCAAGTTTTCTTATCACTAGCGTCTTGACAATAGTGGGTTTATCTCCTAGGGTCACGGGCCCATCTGAGAATTTTTTAAGCTTGGTACTGATAGCTTGTCAGTTTCTTTTAGTGCTAGTGGTGGTTGGCTATGGGTGGGTTTAGATGGGCACTTTTTCCATTAACGAAATGGAAAGAAACGTCAAGATTCTTATGAGCCCAGATGACGAGGTGACTTGGAGACAAGTGGGGTTTTATGACAAGGTAGACGACTTAGAGAGTGGGCCATCTGGTATTCCTACTAACACAAGCAAGACAACCCCTTCTACCGGTTTACTTTGCAACCCTTCGTCACTACCTCTACTCAGCTCCATAACTTTGTCGCCTCAAATCCCTTGTTCTGACGATCCATGGGCGGGTCCTTTGTCCAATACTTCTCACCCAGGATTTTTAAAAGGGTCTTCTTCTTTTGGGGGACACATGAAACATATTAATCCGATTCCGCCTGTCACCTTTCGATGAAAGGTGTGGAAAGCCAACATAAAGGCTAAAAGATTGGCATTAGGAAACAATGTGTGTTTAGAAGACACTTATAGGATGGTGCTTTGTGGGCTTGTGGGTAGGATCTCTTATAGATTTCTTAGTAAAGAACCTCTTGAGGTTTGGATAAAAAACTAGTGGTTACCACTCATTGGTTACTCTCCTGAGGTTATCTATCTCACCAAAGGGTGGCTCGGGTTTATCTGCAATTCTTCGGAGGACACTTCACTTTTATTGAGCTCGTTGTGGGTGTTTGGGGGAAGTAGTCTTATGCTAAAATGGTGGAGGGTCGCCTTTAACCTAGATACAGACTACTTCTAGTTTAGGCATCTCTGGGTACTATTATCAGGCATCCCGTTGTACCTATGGAATGAAGGAGCCTTGCGAGACATTAGTGATTCACTGGGTAAATTAATTGCTCTGGATTCCAAGTTACTTACTGCTCCTATGCGGAAAATGGGCAGAGTTCTAGTTGAGATGGACATTTACCGTGGTTTACCGAAAACTATTGAGATAGAGTGGAGAGGGCGAAGGTTTGCTCAGTCACTCGATTATCTTGGGCCACCTTTCCCTTGCAACCTTTGTCGCCACACAGGTCACCTTCGTCGTGATTGCACTGGAAAGGTAGCAAATGAATCTTCTGAAGAGTCTGAACTATAGAGGAATCTACCAGATTACATGGATGAAGATGTTTCTATGAGCTACGAGGATTATACCTCAGGAGTTTCCCCTTCTCTTCAGTAGGAGTCTGGGGCAACTTTATCTAGTAATTTAAAAACCCTGTGCCCTTTCTTGTATAACTCACCGTCCCTTTGGGAAAATGAGGACATCAATAAGTTGGACTGGTTATTATCCAAAACAACATCGATTTCTAGTAGTCCTAGAAAGGATGAAGCTTCCTTGGAACCCTCAACCCCGGATCCCTCCTCGTCTACCTTTCCCTGCATTCCATCCTCTTTCTAACAGTTTACCCTTGGCGGATCACAAGCTTGAAGCCCCCAAGATGCCTTACTCTCCCCACTTCTCGAGCCAATCCCTGAACCCTTCTTCGGTTAGACCTCTTCAACCTCCTTCCCCTCCTTTGGACCCTTCTAGCACTCCCCTGATTGAGCCAGGTTACAAATAGGCAGTGGAGGAGGACACAAGCCTCTCTGTTGTTTTAGACTCCTTAATATCCTATATAAAGAACCCCCTTGAACCTGTTTCGTTGCCTATCTATCTAGGTAAGGCTGCCATAGGTCCAAAAGCGGATACCGGTACCTCTTCCTCTCACAATCCTGGCAAGGGGAGTAAGGCCTTTGCATGGTCTCGAGGTATTGGTTCTTAACTTTCTCCCATAAAGATGCGAAGCTCTCATAAGAAATTGACAAGTCTCATTAAACAAAATGATGATAAGGTTCTTCCCTCCCCGGATAGTGGGGCCCTTAGAGAAATGAAAGCCCTGGTGAGGGATAAGTGATGTTACTGCTCTTCTTGAATATTCGGGGGATTGGAGGAACCCTCAAAGTTGCCTTGATGTGTAGACTGCTGGAACGTAATCAACATGACATTGTTTTTCTTCAAGAGACTCTCTCTGATGAACAGAAAGCCATAAATTTTTTGCACCATCTTCGCCCTTCTTGGGCTTCGACTACTGTAAACTCCATAGGGAATTCTGGTGGCTTATTGGTATCCTCGGACCCAAATTTATATGTCTTGGCTTCCTTTATGACTATCGGGGGCATATTGTTAACAGGTAGATGTATTCTTACTCAAAAGGAGGTCACGCTACTAAATGTATATTGGGTCGTGTAAAGACCGAAAGATTTTCTAAAGTTCCTTAGCTGATAGCGGTATCCTTTCAATCAATAATCTTATTATTGTCGGTGACCTGAATCTCATTTTATCCTCGGATGAGAACTAGGGGGGTTCATTTGTGTCTGGTTCGACTGAGGATTTCTATAGAGAATTATTTTTCTCCAAGAAGTTGATTGATGTAAAGCCGACCAAATTGGTCCCAACCTGGCGAAATGGTCGATTTGGTCATGAAGCTATTGCTAGAAGGCTTGATAGGTGTTTAGTATCTGAAGGTTTATTGTTGACTGATGGATTATCTAGATCTTGGGTGGACTATCCCTATGTTTCAGATCACGCTCCCATCCGTATCCAACTGGAGATTTCTCTGCTCTACGAGGTGTTTCCTTTCAAATTTAATGTGCTTTGGCTATAGGAACTTGATTTTATAAATTTGGTCCATAAGGTTTGGACTGATCTCCGTTTCCTTTTGGAGGGTAATAAACAAGTGAGACTTGTTTGGAAGTTAAAAGAACTAAAAATCCAAACTAAAAGATGGATTAAAGAAGTTAAGGTGCGTGAGAAGTTAATCATGGAAAATATGGAAACATAGATTGAGCAGTTTCTATTAAAAATTATTGAGAAACCCATATCCAAGGAGGAGGATAGGTATCTTCGTGAGCTGGAAAGTAACATAAATAAGTTATTACACCGGGAGGAGGAGACATGGAGAATCCGCAGCAGGGTAAGATCAAAAGAGGAGATTATAATACCAAATATTTCCATAAGATGGCTAGCTATAATAGGAATCAGAAACACATTTAGGAGATAATCAATGGCAGTGGAGCCAACCTATCTAATCAGGGGGCGATAAAAGTGGAGGCTATTAACTATTTTAAACATTTTTTTAAATCCAATGAAAGGATCAATATAAATGAACTAGTCATGACTACCAGTCTCTATCCTAGGATGTTTGATGAGGAGGAAGCAAAGTCTCTCTATAAACCTGACACTTTGGAGCAATTAAAAATAGTTCTAGAAAACTTTAAAAAAGAAAGGAGCCCAGGCCTTGATGGGTGGACAACAAAATTCTTCACCTTCTTCTTTGATCTTGTGGGAGGTGATCTACTTGAGATGGTGGAGGACTCGAGGAGAAAGATCACCTTTGTGGAAGTATAAACTCTACTTTTATGGCTCTCATCCTGAAGGAAAAAAAAAACGGTCTCCTTTGATGACTACCGACCAATCTCCTTATGTAATCTTGTTTACAAGGTGATCTCTAAAGTTATTGAAAATCAGATAAAGTCGGTTCTGTAAAGATGTCTCTTTGTAGAACAACTGGGGTTCCTGCAGGGTAGAAGGATTCAAGACGCTATTGGATCGGCCCACGAAAGCCTGCACAACATAAAAAAAAAAAGAATATGAAATATCTAGTGATGAAACTTGATCTAAGAAGAGCCTATGACAACATAGACTGGGATTACTTAAGAATGACTTTACTCACAGTGGGTTTTGGTGTTAAGATGACGGAATGGATAATGTGTTGTGTAACTAGTGCCAGTTTTGCAGTGTTGATAAATGGCGAAGCGACGGATTACTTCAAGAGTGGGAGGGGGATTCGTCAGAGATGCCCATTATCCCTTTACCTATTCATTATAATAATGGAAGGACTCAGCTTGATGTTAACCAGAAGCATTTCTTAGTGCAATATTTCAGGTATAAAGGTTTCTAAACTTTTAAAGATTGTTCATTTACTGTTTGTTGACGACGTTCTTATAATGTCAAAGGAAGATCCTTCTGAGTGGAGAGTGATCATAGACATTCTTCAAGCCTTTTGTTTCGTCTCGGGTCTATGCATAAATAATTCAAAAACTATTGTTCACTATTGGGGGTTAGAGGAAGCAGAGCTCATTCCTTTAAAAGAATCCATCCCCTTTACCTTTGCCGAGTTGAGTTCGGGCTTCAAGTACCTTGGTTACTAGTTAAAGTTGGGCGTCTCAAAGACCAAATATTGGGTTTGGCTGGTGGCTAAAATCGAAAAGAAAATTGGGCTTTGGTGTAACAATTGGCTCTCGCTCGGTGGTCGATTTATCTTGGTTAAAGCAGTGTTGGAGAGTCAATCAGTGTTCTGGATGTACATGGAGGTGATTCCGCGCACTATTCTAAATAAAATCTGTAAGTTGATGTTTTCTTTTCTGTGGAGTGGGAATAGGGATAAGCATCAATTTCATCTTTGTAGATGGGACATCCTGTCAAGACCAAAGAATTGTGGTGGTTGGGGGCTCTGAAACCTCCCTTCTTCAACTCGGCTTTACTCGCAAACACTCTTTGGAGGGCGCTGACTCATGATAGTATTTGGCATAGAATTTTATTGGAAAAATATCTAGGAGATATTCCGGTGGTTAATTGGCTTCGAAGATTATCCCATAAGCAACAAAGGGCATCCAACATATGGAATAGCCTGACCAGAAATTTATACGTGGTTCTCCACTGGCTAAGATGGTGCCCTGGATCGGGCCTTTTAATTTCTCTTGACAGGGACAGGATCATCGACATGGAGGACCGATCTCTTCTTTCAGAATCTCTACTATCACACCTGCATAAAAAGCATTTAATAGTTCTAGCCCAAGTGAGAGACCCTGTCAACGCAAACTCCTTTCTAGAGTGGTGGTTAAGTAGCGATTCACCAGGTCTTATTGGAGATGCCACTACAGAGTGGCAACATTACAACAATGCTTTAAGGGGTGCATGCGTCATACTTAGAAACATGGTAGATACCCTGGTGTGGGCTGGGGGGGACTCTTCAGGTGTCATTTCAGTCAAGAATATTTATAGGGCAATCATAAACTCACTTGACTACCCGATTGATAGTGGTTGGATACAAAAATTGTGGAAATGGTTGTTTGAACTAAAAATAAATCTTTTCCTATGGCTGGCAGCGAACCATAAAGGCCTCACCTGGGATTCGCTTCAGAAGAAAGGTTGGAAAGTTCTTGGGGTATGCAAGCTTTGCAATTGTAATACCAAAAACATCGACCATATTTTAATCCACTGTTCTTTCACAAAGGCAGTATGGTCCCGCTTGTATGAGTTCTATCATTTATAAATAAAGTGGGATGGTATCACTGTCTCAGATTATTTTAACTATTGGAAAAAGAATAAAACAACCCCAACCAGTTTGGCAGCCCTTGCATGTTGGCACATTTGGAATGAGAGAAACAAGGCATTATTCGAAGAGCATTCCCCTCTCATCTCTCAGTGGCGCACAAAATTTCAGTCTCCTTCTCTTGGCGGCCATCTACCCCTAAATTCTTTCCAAACAGAGTTTGTAACATTACTTAGATCGAAGGCTTCTCTTTGGCTTGCTTCGATGGCGCAACCCTATCAAATGGCGAGTGTTGCAGAGCGGGTGGCATTTTCAAGACACATGCGTCGAGGGTTACAAAATGGTTCATAAATTGCGGAGCTGGAACAAACACCAAGGCAAAGCTTATGGGATTGTGGGTGAAACTCATGTTGGCTACTCTCTAGTCGATTGAAAAAATCCAAGTCCTGGGGGATTCGAAGGTGATAATTGATTTGATAAATCTAAAGGGACAACTCCATGCGGTGAACATTAAAGGTTGGAAACTAAAAACAAAGGAACTGGCTATAAACTTTAAAGACATAAGTTTCCAGCACATCTACAGGGAACACAACAAAGAGGCCGACATACTTTCAAAGAGGGTACTCAAGGAACCTGAAGGAAGACTGTTCGTTTATCACTGGGACAATGGGATAGAAAGTCCACATACATACCTAAACATCTTTGAAGTATGAGTTGGGCAAGGAGCATGAGATTGGTAGCAGAGTGGAGCTGAGATTAGAGCTTTTTGTTGAATTTCTCTCCTTTCTTCAGTACTTTTTGTCGTTTTTTGGGACAGTTTTTGAATGACTATGTAAAAACTCAGTCTTTAGACTATTATTATGGTTGGTCTATTTTTTTATCGCTTAGGATCGATACTGCATTGTAAAAGAAATTATACCATAATATAATTTTGAGATATTTTTCTATTGAAAAAAAACCCGTGTAAAACTCTAAAACAATTATTTAGAATTGCTAAGGATAAATCTAACCCTATGCAACCCTATGCATGGCCCAAGTATTTAACAAATTCCTTGCTCATGTGGCAAATCATACATAGGTCATACTGCCAAATCTTTTAAAGCCCCTGTAAGTCAACTATTGTTGAGAACTCCTTTAAATCTAAACACCTAATTTGCGTTGACCAAACTAAAATTCTTGTCTTGATGCCTTTTCATTATTCACTACTATTGGCAGACCACTAGAATTGAAAAACACCCTAATAATTTTAATAGCTAAGATGATTACATCAACCAATCTTGGAAACCCACCATACACCCACTTGGTCATTAAGCCCCATTCGTTCATAATTTTCATTTTCTTAACTTTTTTCTCTTTAACACACTCTTTTAAGTTATAATTTTCTCTTCTAACATCTATTATTTATTATTACCCATTCTCATGTCTACACTCCTTTGTTTCTTTTTTCTATCCAAAAAAATCTTCACTTTAATTTTCTTTTTTAATTTGTTTTTAAATGTAAAAAACTAATAACACCTTTATTTTAATGTCTAATAATCAAATTAATTTAATTTAAAAACTTTTTCTTAAATTATAAACCTTCTCCTACCTTTACAACTAATTGATTAATTAATTAATTATTCACCACTTTTCTTTTCGCTGGAATCCTCAATGGTTATTTAGTTATTTATTATCTTTTATCTTATATCAATCTTAACCCATTTTATTTCCAAAAAGTATAAACTCCTTAAAACACAATTTAAAGAAAATGAAATACATAATATAATATAGTAAGATAAAAGAACAATTTAAAGCAAACAAAATGTATATGGGTTGTTTAAATGTTCTTTTTCGTGTAATCTCGTGATATAAATTTGGTTAAAATTACACTACTAATATTCTGTTAAAAAAAATTTGAACAAGTGCTTGTTAATTAAAAATAAAATGTTTCTACTCGTGACAAAACTAGTTTCTTGTTAATTAAAAATAAAATGTTTCTACATGTGATAAAACTAGTTTCATAGATCATTGTCAAATGAATTCAAGGTCAAAACGTAGAATAATTAAATTATATTTGATTGGAAAAAGGTTTTGTCTAACTATTCTATTAAATGACTTTTTCTTACATAGACGTTGTCTAACTATTCTACTAAATTACTTTTTTCGCTTCAATCCAATTATATAAATTTGCAAGAAACCACTATTTTATTGTTAAAAATCCATTTATAATTTGCATAAATGGATTTAATGTGCAAAAATATCCCCAGGAAATATTACCGGATTTTTTTTTTTTTTGTAGAACATTTACGTTGAGACGTCAAAAAATATGATGACCATTTTTCTGTCAGCCCAAGGGTCAAAAAAATTCTAAAAGCAAAAAACCATTTTTTTGGGGACATTTGCTCGAAATCCCGTGAGAAAATTGTTAGATTCGTAGATTTGAGTGATTATTTTTGTATAATGCCATGCACCAGGGATTTTCAGCATGTTGAATCCATTTCTACATTCAGAAATAGATTTTGAACATTAATTTAGAAGTAGATTTTGAGCATTAAAAATTAGTAATTAGTTTAAATTTATATCGCCTGATTCCGAGGAAAATTCCTAGAACAGATACACAATTCCTTTATAAAACAATTTAAGGAAGGAGAATAAAAGCGTGCATCGTGGTCATGTCAAAAAATCCTAGTGGTTCTGCTTGCCTTTAGATATCTAGTTTTCAAAAGTGGTTTTATCTTTCTTTCAAAGCGGTTTGGTTGCTCCAGCCTAAGGCATTTCTTTTTTCCAAAAAGAAAATTAGCTCAATTATATTAGTAAAATATAATTTTTTACAACTCCAAAGACCAATCAGAAAATCCTCTAGTGACTTTCCATGGCGGTGCTTGTTCAAAAATACTTAAGGATATAAGCAATCCTTATACTTCTTTTCTATCCTATTCCATATTAGGAGCAAAATGGAAATTACGCAGTACTAGCTCAGAAGTGGCTTAATAACTGTTTACGTATCCAAATATAAGGAAGATAGACAAAAAAAGGCCAAAATGGAGCTTTGCCAAAATTGAACATTAAAAGGAATAGAGCTAGAAAAGAAAGATGTGCCTCTGGGACCTTCAATTCCATTTAACCAATTGTAAAAAGTGATTATGCCTTCGGGTTCCTGAAATGCTTGCTTTGATAAAGTATCCACCTCCTTGTTGTGATCCCTGTAAATATGCTGGAAACTAATCTCATGAAAATCTTTTATTGATTCCAAAATTTTGAGTTTCCAACCCTCAATAGCACTAGCCTGTAGTTTGCCTTTCTTTGCTAGCCAATCAATGACCACCTTAGAATCTCCCAGAACCTGAAATTTTTGAATTGACAAGTGTGTCGCCAGTGTCAAAGTTTCCCAAACACCTATAAGTTCTACTTTTGTGTTTGTTCCTTCACCACACTTCATAACCCATCTATAAACTAATGAATCCGATGATTTTATAACTCTCCCCACTCCACAAAGTTTTCCACCTGATTGTGCTACACCATAAAAACATGCAAGAGTGTTTTCGGTGCGCTGAGAGATAAAACATGCTCTAACTTGTATATGTTTTTGGGTAGCATGGAGTCTTATAAATCAGCCAAGAATTTTGGTAACCACTGAGAGGATAGAAGGAGAAGTTTTCTTGAAAGTTGTTGAGTTCCTCTCAATCCATATATACCAATAGATAAGGGAAGGTAGATAAGAAGTGGCAGACTTGTCCTCTGACCAAGTTTTAAAACAATCCGACAACGAAGTTCTTGTCCAAACACTTTTGTAATTCAGAATAGCATTTATTCTTGCCTAGATAGATTTTGTGAAGATGCACTTTATGAAGAGATGGCTTATACTCTCATTTTCGTTCTTGCATAATTGACATCGTCTTGGGCCTTCCCAACCTTTCTGTTGCAGAATATCCCATGTTAATATTTTTTCCTCGACTGCCAACCAAATGAACAATTTTACTTTGAGTTGAATTTTCCATTTCTAGAGTTTTAGTCTCCAACTATCAATTCTCGCGCACCTTTGAGTAGAAAGAAGAGCCATATAGATATTTTTAACTGTAAGGGAACCTAAAGTGTCACCACCAGTCCACATCAATGCATCATCACGATCTTGTATGGAGGCACCCGAACTAATAAGAACCAAATGGAATTGTTCCCATTCTGCAGCTAAAGTGCCCGTAAGACCTAGTTCCCAGTCTCTGTACTGGCTGGTCGTATGAGAATTTTGTTCTGGAAGCCTTCTAGCCTGGGAGAGAACCAAAATATTTTTCTGATTTAAAAAGGATACAAGAGTTGGAGAAAGAAAAGATTATGTCTCCCAATGCCAGGATCTTATCTCTTCCAAGAGCGACAAGATGTCCCGAACCGGGAATCCAACTAAGCCAATGTGTGATCAGGGGTACCGATTTTAGGAGGCCACTCCAGATTCTAGAAGCTCTTGTCAAATTGAAGGATGGTGATCTAAGCCAATTTGTAACAGTGGATAAAGGAATATATTTTTCTTTTATAACATTATGCCAAATTCCATCCCTTGTTAATACCCTCTAGAGTGTATTTGTGGCCAGTGCTTTACTGAAGTGGAAGATATTGCGGAAACCCCATCCACCATATTTTTTAGGTTTTGTCAGTGAATCCCACTTGCAAAGATGGTACTGAAAGGAATCCTTGTTACCTTTCCAAAAGAAATTATACATTAATTTTCTGATCTTATTTAACACTGTGTCGGGGATGGTTGCCAACGACAATCAATATACTAGAAGACCTTCTAGAGTAGATTTCATTAAAATAAATCTCCCCCCCCCCCCCAAAGATAACCATCTATTGCACAAGAGACCAATTTTTTTCTCCACCTTTGTCAGCAACCCGTTCCAGTCTACATTTTTTTGCAACCCTGTCGTTAAATAATAACCAAGATATCTGAAACCAGTAGATAGTTCTGTAAAGTTAAATGAGAATACTATCTTGTATGGAATTAAGTCCACTCCCAATAACCCTTCATATAGAACAATTGTTTTTTGATCATCTAGCTTTAAACCCGAAGCTTTGCAGAACAATTTAATGATTCTATCAATTTCTACCCATTCACGTAAGGTGGCATTGGTCATGATTAATATGTCATCCACAAAGAATATGTGGAGGATTCTTATCTTTCTAGAAACCTTTATGCTCACTAGCTTCCCTTGCTCTTTTCTTTCTTTTAGTAATAAGCTAAGACCCTCCAAAACCAATATGAACAACAGAGGGGATAATGGGCACCCATGTCGCAATCCTCGACCGCTTTTAAAGAAAACTGTAGCCTCACCATTCAGTATTACTGCAAATGTTGCAGAAACAACACAACTCATAATCCAGTTGGTGAGCTAAATCCCAAAGCCCACTTGTATTAAGATCATCCTTGTAACACACCCACTATCAATTTTTAAAATTTTTGGGTTAATCTCCCATAATTGAGAAATCCCCAGAAGCCTACATTAGCGAAAAGCCGAATCCCTGGTTCAATATCGGGATTCGGGATTGCTTCTATCGGGGTTTTGACACCCATGATGTCTTAACAAATTCAATCACCGATCACCGATCTCTTATTCACTCCTTGGTTGCCTCAGCCCCACTTGGCTAAGCCTTGGATCCGCATGACCGGTTCCTATATGACCATTCGACAGCTTCTC
>JZKD02S1619097.1:43933-64511 GCA_000966675.3 Picea glauca
ACCTGTTGCACTCAGGTATTATGGATGATTCAGACACTTGCAGACTTGGAGGTAAAATACACTGCACCAATCCCAATTCATTGTGATAACACTAGTGCCATCAGTGTGTCTAAAATTTTTTTATTCCACTCCAAGACCAAGCATATTCCCATAAAATATCATTTTCTGAGAGAGAAGGTCACCAATCAAATTGTTCAGGTCAATTACATTCCCACTACAGAACAAATTGCAGACATCTTTACTAAACCCCTAGCCAAGACACCATTTGAATATCTCAGACAGAAGCTGGGTGTCATCCTGTCTCACATCTAAGAGAGTCCATCCTATTAGGGGGAGTCCTGTATTGGTTGCAAATATGATACCTCCTAAAATTAATGCAACAGCTCAGGGGGAGCGTGTTTTCTTTGACATTGATGTCAAAGAGGGAGAAAAGAACAGGGGTACCTTTGTTGCCATCAATGCCAAAGGGGGAGATTGTTGGCATGTTTTACAGACATTGTATTCTTGTCATTGATGGCAAGTACACTAGCGATGATGGATTGATAAGATCAGAGTATGCATTGATGGAAAATTAGGGACACAGTAAGCTCAGGAGGAATTAGTGCAGAGTCGAACGCAATGCGAAGGTGTGCTTGTTCATTTGATGGAAAAAAAGAAGGCAAGGAAGACCAGCAACGCAACGATGACCGAATGGCAAGATTTAAGTGTTGGTCAAACTCCATTTCGAAGTTTCAACTACCGGGATTTTGGATACCAGGAGTTGGAGATGTCAAGAACTCCCACTATAGGAGTCCTGAAGTCGCGAAATGCAAAATCGAAATATAACCTGAACCGTTGGATCAAGGAAAAATCTGGACCATCGATCCAAGAAGAACACGTGGTGAAAGATCATTCTTTCGCTGACTGAAAAGTCAAAGGAATGACATGCTCCAACTTTTCAACTCGTGAAGTCGCAAAATGCGAAATCCCGAAAACCCGAAACAGGCGCACCACTCAGAGTTTTGAATACCGGGATTTCGGTTACCGGGAGATGGAGAAGTCAAGAGTCGAGACTCTCATCATCAGGAGTCTCGAAGTGCCGAAATGAGAAATCCCGAAAACCCGAAAAAGGTGCATCACTCAAAGTATTCGATACCGGGATTTTGGATACCGAGAGATGGAAATGATAAAAAATTCCACACCGAAGTTTCGGATACTGGAAGGTTGAGAGGTCAAGAGTCAGGACACTGCATCACAGGAGTCCCAAAATCATGAAACCCGAAGTCGCGAAATGATAAAGACTCCATACCAGAGTTTCAGATACCGAGAGTTCAAGGAGTCAAGAGTGAAGACTCTTCATCTCAGGAGTCCCGAAATCGCGAAACCCGAAGTCGTGAAATGTGATTCGTCGAAATTAGAAACGCTGGAGTACCAGACCATTGATCCGACTCCATTTTGAATTTTCGGATACCGGAACTTGGAGGTGTCAAGAACACTTCACCACAGGAACGCCGAAGTGCCAAAATGTGAAATCGCGAAAAGAACTTTATGGATAAGTGCTTGGTCTTTGCCATGGTCATATCGAGGAAGGAGCTAGTCCGTGTTAAACCCCATTTCGGGGATCGGGAGTTGGAGGAGTCAAGGGACTGCCTGGAGAATCCTCAAAATGCGAAATAGCGAAATGCAGTTTCGAACTAAGCGATGGTCACCACATGTGGTCACATCGACGGAATATGGGGGAAGGAGCTAGTGCAGACAAGCTCTTTTTCGAAGTTTCAGGGATCGCGACTGGGAGTGTCCAGACACTTGGTCACACGAATGTCGAATTGTCGAATGTCGAAATGATGAAATGTCTATATAGCTGGTGGTCACTGTCGATAGTCACGCAAGAGGAAGGAGCTAGCATAGCTAAGATCTATTTCAAGGTTCACACTGTAACTGCAGAGAAACTACTGATGGTTTCTACCAGAGGTGTGGAAAAGACTTTTAGGTAACTGCCAGAGGAGCGGAAGAGTCTAAGGGAACCTTCCAGTGAAATGAGGGCTGACCATAGAGGCGATTGACAGCTGGAAGAGCATTTAAAGTCTGTGACTGCAACAAAGAGGTTAATCTCGACTGTGCCAAAGAAGACAAGGAGTCTCATCTGCCAGAGAGGCTGAGGAATCTCAGCGTAACACCCAGTGATGTTGGACGCATGGTTTTAACAGCCAGAGAAGCTGAAGAGTTGTCATGATGAACAGGCAAAGGAAACGACATGCAGACCATGCAGAACCACTGCATACAGTGAATGCACAAGTTGCATGGGGAGTATAAGAATGTGGGACAAAGAAGAGATTTGGTATTGTTGCTATGGTGAGGGATGCATCTATGAAGAAGAAAGTGGAGTGCAGTAGCTGAAAGTGATAGAAGACAAAAGGTGCATTGAATTGGAATGGTGCAGAAATCACAAGAGGCAGAAGAACAAAAAAGGGCAATGGAAGCATGTAGAAAGACAGTGAGGAAGACAGAGTAGTGAACTCTTGCAGAACAGTGATGAGACTGGTAAGTTGTTGTTGAACACTATATCATTGTAATAAGTCTCAGTAATTGATATTCATAAATCAAGGTGGTAGGGAGGTGCTAGGGAGGTTTGGGGTCCTCAGAGGTTCAAGTGGGTGCTTGAACACAGGGAGTTGTAGCTTCCTTCTAGTTGGTGATAGAGAAACTAGGGAGTTGGTGCTTCCTTCTAGTTGGTGCTAGAGAAACCAAGGAGTTGGTGCTTCCTTCTAGTGGGGCTAGAGAAAACAGAGAGTTGGTGCTCTCATCAAGTTGCATCTTGAAAAAACAGAGGTTGTAGCCTCACAATGAGTTGGTGCTCATATGTATGATAATGTAAAGAATGTAAATAATACTTATCATATAAATAAGAAGAGGTTTTTACCCTTTATGGGTTTCCTCGGGAAATATTTGTCTCTGTGTATCTCATATATGTGACTGATGATGAATGTGCCATTGCTTATTTCTTTGCATTATTGTGATCATCATTTAGTGCCTTGTAAAGAATTTAAAAGAAGCATAATTGTTTAAGCACGATAACAACTGATTCACCCCCCCCTCTCAGTTGTCCAACAACATGATGAATCTCCAAAAGCAAACTAAACATTGTATAGGTCAATGATTGGAATCCTATTGTATGTGACGACATCAAGGCGAGACATTATGCAAGCAGTGTGATTGGTTGCATGATTTCAAGTTGCACCAAAAGAACTTATGTACAAGCAATAAAGAGGGTATTAAAATATCTAAAGGGCACCTTGGACTTCATATTATGGTACTCAAGAGGTGAATATTTTACTCTAACATCATATACAGATGCATATTGGGCAAGCAATGTTGATAAAAAAAAAAAGTATAAGTGGAGGAGAACTCTTTCTGGGAAAAAATCTAGTGTCTTGGTTGAGTAAGAAACAATCTTCAGTCTCTCTATCCACAATAGAAGCCAAGTATATTGCAACAACAACATGTTGCACACGGGTTCTCTGGATGAACCAAACACTGCAGGATATCAAGGTAGAATATGATCAACCAATCTCAATCATATATGAAAACACAAGTGCAATCAAAATTTCAAAGAATCATGTTATGCACTCAAAGACGAATCATATGGCCATCAAGTACCACTTCCTAAGTGAACAGGTAACTGAACTAAGTGTCAATATTGAATAAATTTCCACCAAGGAACAAGTTGCAGATATTTGTACCAAACCCCTTCCCAGAGAAACATTTTCATATCTCAGAAAGAAGTTGGGAGTGATATCCCTCTCATCTCGTCAGTAAAGAAGCACAACTCAGGGGGAACATACCTTTTCCATTGATGCCAAAGGGGGAGAATTACAAACAGGGTGAGATTTGCATACATGGGGAGGATAATTATAGATAGGGGGAGAGTTGTAGACAAGGGATAATTCTTTCTATTTCTAGAGGATTACATGTTTTTGAGTACAAGGTTGCCATCAATGACAAAGGGGGAGATTTCCGAATAAATTATTTTCATTGATGTCAAAGGTAAGTGGGTATTCACATATAAATATTCAAAGGAAATGTGACTTTAATAAATACAAAAGTGGAAGTGGATTAGAAATGAAGTTACATGAAATTGGATTAAAAATGAAGTTACGTAAAAGTGGACTAAAACATGAAAGTCGATTAGAAATGAAGTTACGCAAAAGTCGAGTAAACACGAAAGTGGATTTAAAAAGGTAAAATTTAAAGTGCAGTAAAAGTGCACATGGTATTTGCACATGGTTTTAAAACCCATGGTGGTATTTTACCCATGGTATGTTGAAAAATAAATAAATTTAAGGGAGAAATTAATTATTTATATAATAAAAGTCGTGTCTTTTCAAATGAACATGACTTTTTGTGTAGAAATAATGGTAAAGTATAAAAGGAGAAGAGGATTGTGAGAAATAAAGTGTGTGTGGGTGAAAATGTAATATTCTTATGCATATCATTTGAGGAGCGATGATTGAATATAATTCAAGGAGCAACGATTAAATATTATTGAAGATTAGATCTGGTTTTCTAACAAATGTATCTATTGTTCTAGCAAGGAAAAATTGCAAAGGAATATCTAAGGTAGAAGTAGAAGAAGAAGCAATAATATCTGGTGAAGGCAGAGCTAAAGTAAAAGTAGCGAGCGTTGAGCAGATCTGGAAAAAGTGGAAGGAGTGAGTGTCGAGCAGATCTAACGAAAGCAAAAGGAGTGAGTGTCGAGCAGATCTAACGAAAGCAAAAGGAGTGAGTGCTGAGTTGATCTGGAAAAAGTAGAAGTAGAGAGTGTAGAAATGATCTAGTGAAAGCAGAAGTAACGAGTGCAAAGCAGATTTTGTGAAATCAAAAGTAACGAGCACAAAGAATATTTGGTGGAGAGAGAAGCAATAAGTAGAGAAGTGAAGGAAATGCATATGAAGAAGTTGTAAACTTGTAAGTAGGTTTGCGCCTACAAAACAAAAAGTTGTGGGGATCTGTGTCTCCAATAGGTATGTGCCTACAAACAATAGAGGGGATTGGAATCTCATGTAGGTCGATGCCTACAACAAGCTGAGGGGATCAGTGTCTCCTATAGGTTGATGCTTGAAAAAAATTGTAACCATAGATTGGTGTGTACAAATTTATAAAAAAGATTTTTTTTGTGGTTTTCTCACAAAATAGTTTCAACCTTACATATTGTTTCTTCTAGTTGTTACATTTATGTGATTACTTCATTATGATCATTATGGTTTATGAATATTAAAAAAAAAACAATAACCTTATATTAATTCACCCCCTCTCAATATAAATGTGATATATATATATATATATATATATAAAGTGAATGGGCATATTTATATATATTGATTAGTTACAAAGTAAATGGACATGTGATTGTTTCATTAAACTATATAATTAATATATATAGTTTAATAAAAGAATCACCAATCACAGATACATTCACTTTGTAACTAATAATATATATAAACATGAGCATTCACTTATATATATATTAATGAAATATTTAATATAAAAAGGATAATGAATTTATATATATATTATCCTTTTTATATTAAATATTTCATTAATAAATAATAATTTATTACATTATGAAAAATTGTAAGTACATTACACAAAATTGTACTTAACATTCACCGTACAATTCATAAAATCTCGATTTTAATGTATAAACTCACAATGAAGATCTCAATGAATAATATGGTTACCCATTTTCATTTGTAGAAAATGTTTCATTTTATTACTTATTAATATAAACAATAATGTATTTCATTAATAAATAATAATTTATTACATTATGAAAAATTGTAAGTACATTACACAAAATTGTACTTAACATTCACCGTACAATTCATAAAATCTCAATTTTAATGTATAAACTCACAATGAAGATCTCAATGAATAATATATGGTTACCCATTTTCATTTGTAGAAAATGTTTCATTTTATTACTTATTAATATAAACAATAATGTATGCATTGGGTTGATTTTTTTTTCAAAAATGGATTACATGATAATGATCACAAGATAAAACATAATTTGTTAAATATGCCTTCATAAATATGATATTTACCTAAGAGCATATTACTTATGAAAATTGCCACTAGACATATAATAAAACCATAACAAYTSAAAATGGTAAATTGACACATGATTATAMAGCTTAATAAAATGTTTATTGTTATCATGCAAAAGACAAAATTCACACATTTTTATAATAAATAGTTAATTAAATCATTAAAAAAACAAAATTTTCATTAAGAGTGAGTATATTATTGTCTTTGGGAATAGGTATCTAAATATTATTGATTAGTTATGTGATTTATTTCACTAGTTTCAATCCTACTTCTTCACTCCTATGAGCATTAACCATTACAATGAGTGCTAAGTGGATTAGTCAAAATCATGAGAAATTGGTATGTTGTGACTAATACTCATGGATATGGTTCATAGATTAATGACTTACTCTACATAGGCAATTCTGAAAATTCTATCTCAGATTATCGATTAGTTCAATATTTGGAATAGTGATCTTTGATGATTTATAAATCACATTGTATATTCCAATGCTTGATCACCAAAATATATCTACAAATATGAACCACTATAATGAAATTGTACTCGATTGTACAACTAATATTTGTATATGTTTGAGTGATTAAATAGAAAATATAACACACCAACCATATCATCTAACACTTCGACTTGAAAGTAGAATTATAATAGAAAAACACACACACACTAGAACACAATGTTTTACCCTAAAAGCTCAATAGTGGAAAACCAACAAGAAAATGAAGTATTGTGCATTTCATGTATTATATTATGGAGACTACTTTACATAATATAAAGCAGTTTAAGCTTATTGTGAAGCTATGAGACACTATGGTCTCTATATTCCTCTCTCTCTCTCTCTCTCTCTCTCTCTCTCTCCTCCACACTCTTGCTCATACTATGGAATATATAACAACTAAATAAATTGAACCAATGGTTGGTCACCAAAATATTAAAAGGAAAACCAAACACATCAACCATATTATTTAACTACTTCAACATAAAAGCATAACTACAATAGACAAATGCACACATTGGAACATGATGTTTTACACCACAAGACTAATACAAAACCAATAAGAATGAAATATTATGCATTTCATATATTATATTGTGGAGACTACATTAAACAATATAAAGCAATTCAAGATTATTGTGAATCTATGAGACACTATGGTCTATTCTCTCTCTCTCTCTCTCTCTCTCTCTCTCTCTCTTAGGATCACATCACACTCTCTCGCATACTATGGAATAGATGAAAACTAAAGAAAGTGAACCATTTTCCCTCTTGCCATGTTTTTGATAGTTAAAATTAGGGTTATATTTAGGGTTACAGATCCCTATTGGAATATCCTTGATCGGGATATTTTTTAAGGATTCAAATATTATACATATGTATAGTATTATAGGTGACTATTTTGGTTTGAAAAGTCACACATATAGATATGTAGGTGATTATTCAATGAAAAACATATAATTTACTGTTAAAGCTTTGTTGATCTAAAAGATTGTTTTACAGTCTTTAAGATAACATCACAAGGACAAATCCCCCTGCATTTTTAAAGAAGTGGTACTCATCTGTATTTAAATAATATACAAGAATTTAAAAGAGGCCCAAGAGAGGACCAATATTATTCTTGAAACAAATATTCACATGTAAAAAATACCTGAGAGAGAATCATGTATCTCAAAGAAAGTATATATTCACACTATAATACAAGATTGTAAACCAAAATAGTAAATAGTCTCACAAAATGACATTTCCATCATAGTATTTAGCAAGGTAAGACACATTATTCAGCACAAGGAAAGAAAATAAGGACCACATATGGCAAAGAACTTTAGATGATTATTCCATTAAGATCCAAAAACGATTTTGATATACACACATTTGAAGTCTCATGCTTAGAGCTTAAATGATGAGAAATCATTAATGTTATGTCCCAAATAGTTCTCTGGGAACATAAAAAATAACAAATGTTTTTATAAAAATAAATAATAATGTATGATATTTCATGAAAAGTAAATTGCATTTTCCCTTCAAAGAGGACTGGGATTTGGCTTCCGCGGACCATGAAATGAAAGACAGACCTAGAAGAAAAAAATGAGACAATCAGGGGTCAGCCTTTTCTTTTTGTAAATTCTAAAAAAAGAAGAGGAAAAGTGACTATTGACCGAGGAAAAAGAAATAATGAGAACAAGAACACAATGACTACTTGATTTACTATGATGGAAGTTCTAAACCCTTTGAATACCTTTTACATATTCTTTTATAGTACTCTCTCCATCTTCTTGAAACTTATTTTTAGTTAAGTTTTTATGTGTCCCTTTGTAAATTTGAACTCTGATATTTGTGCCACCCTATAGGACCCACTTTAGAAGTTTATGATTTTCTTTTAATAAATTATTTTCAAAAAATAACTTGTTTCCAAGCCCAAAAATAGTTCCAAATGTAATTTACTTTTTAAGGTCCCATAACTAATATTTCAACCATTGAAACCACTTCCAATATGTTCTTCGCCTCTTCACCTTTCCAACGAGCTCTCATTTTCTCAAATCGAACGTCAAGATCAAATGTATGAGCTCTAGAAGATGGAGATTCAACCATTGTTGATCTGTCTTCATGAAATATGGGCCTCTGATTTGCAAATTTGAAATTATTTATCCCCACATGCATTGTAGGAGGGTTCTCATGACATCTTTATAAATAAATTTTATCTCCATGTTATTTGTGAATGAAGTAGTGAGAGCCATAAAATTCCACATAACTTGTGCACAAAGTATCTTTGGACTGCCACATCATAACCTAGTCATCATGTCGAGTCATTGTCCAGTCGTCTCTATCCATCCATGTGGCACTCAGGGGTAGGTCCATTTTTCTTGCACATGTCCATGTATAATAGGTCTTCACTAGCATGTGTCATTGGGATGTTTGTCCCAAAATAAATAGAAGTAAACTTAGGGTATGAAATAGTGTTTAAATGAAATAATATTAAAAAAACTTAAAATATGAGAAATTATAAGCATGGACTCCTACATTCCCACAAATAAGATAAGTCATGTGGATGATAAGTCATGTGAGTTGCGGGAGGAGAGGTCAAGGGGTGGGTGAAGGAAGGTCTCCCAATAAAAGACTTAGTGTATAAGATAAGCCATGTGGGTGATAAGCCATGCAGATGATAAGTCATGCGGGTTGTGGGAGGAGAGGTCATGGGATGGGTGAAGGAGGGTCTCCCGATAGAATACTTGGTGCAAAAAGAGTAAAACGTGGTAAGTCATGAAAAATGACTAAGTGTTGGGGAGGCAATTCATTGAGTTACATGAAATTATGTAAATGGAAATGGAAATGGAAATAAAATATGAAATATGGAAAAAGTAAAATGGAAATATGGAAAAGTAAAATAAAAGAAGGAAATGGAAGATGAAAATGGGAAATGGAAAATTGAAAATGAAAATTGAAATATGAATATGAAAATGGAATTGAAAATGGTATATGAAAATGGAAATGGTGTGGAAGATTGGAAAAATGTCTAAGTATGGGAGTATGGGGAGTAGTATAGAGTAATATGGGTAGTAGTATAGAGTATTGGTAGTAGTGAAAATGACTAAGTATGGAATTCTAGAGAGGAGGGAAAAGAGAGGAAGGAACAAAAATGACTAAGTATGGAGCAAGGAAAGAGGAAGGAAAATGAGGAAAAATGACTAAGTAAAAGAGAATGGGGAGTAAGGTATATAATGTGAGGGTAGGGTAATAATACTTAGTCAAAATTTTGAAAATGGAGGGGAAACTTTGGTGAATAGAGGAGGAAATATTGGTGATGTCTTCGGCATATGACCTCCATTTTCAATTCTGTAAAGTATTGGATGAAGTTGACACGTGGAGATATTAAGTGAGAATATAGACATAAGTAATTTTCTTCTTTTTAGTATCATCTACTTTCCTTCTCTTTTGTTTCAAAAAGAAACTATCCCCATTAGACTTTCATGATGAAGAACTGGAAAACTGAAGTTGATTAGAAACTTGTTGGGTCTTCATGATCAATAGTTGAAGATTATTTGGAACTTTCCAAGTTTGAATTTTTTTCCCTCTATTTTATGGGTGAAAACACATCAACAAGCTTGTAAAAGTTCGGTGTATATTAGCAATTTAATCATATTTATGTAAGAAATAGGAGAATTTTTAACCAAATTGGCGAATATATTTTGTAGAAAATGGCCAAAAAATAGCCCATTGGAAAAATTTCACCCCTAAAACATACCTCGTCCTTGATGCTTCTAGAAGTATCTAGTGAATTATCATATGTTAGTAGCTCTTCATATGTGAATTATGGTGAGTTGACACGGCTTCCACTTGGACCTAGGACAAGGAATAATTGGTTTTCTACCATGTTGGGAGCTTCATTTGATGGAAAAAAACCAACATTGGAAACATATTTTCCCATAGAATCCAAAAATAACCCAAAGAAAATATTTCCTTGAGGTTATATACCAAAACATTCCACTTATTTGATGTTGAATCGATGGATTTTTAGTTATAGTCCATCAACGATATTTTTACGATCTAATCCAAACCAACCCTTATAGGTCCCAAATTACATTCTCACTCTAGAAAATAGACAACAACAAATTGGAGGAAGTGACTTCATACAAATATCTCATAATCAATATTCAACACAAGTTCAACTGGAATTATATCATTGAGAAAAATATAAATGGTTTGTGGAAATATTATTATGAGCTTGAAAACAATTGTAAATCAATGGATCTTTGGATATGGGATAAGAAAAAATTTCTCTTTAAGACTCTCATTACTCATGTTATTCTATATGGATGTGAAGTTTGGGGATAAAATATATCTAGAGAGTCATGGAGAAAGATAAAGAAGATCCAACATAATGTTATAACCTATAATCTCAAAATTAAAGGAAATACACCCTATCCTATCCTCCTCATAGAAGCAAGCCTTGCCCCCACTGAGATCATGACTACGAGTAGATACCTATTGTATAAGAACAAGTTAAACAACATGGAAGATGGGAGACTTATTAAAATTGCTTCAAACTTCAACTAAAACCACATTCGGCTCAAGCAGGGATGGCATAAGGATGCCTAGTCTTGGATGAACCATTGAGAAATAAAGGAAGAGATCATATTGCAAAATAAAGATAATGTAAAAAATATTATTATAACAAAATTTAAGGAGAAAATGTGGTGCAATAAAGTGTTAGAGGGAAAAAGAAAATTAAGATATTAGGAGGTAATCAACAATATTCTAGAATATAAACAATGTCTCTATATTTTGACAAGTGTAAAGAAAAATATAAACATTGATAAAATAAGAACAAATTCTCATGAACTCCATAGTGAAACAGGGCATTGGTGAATTCCCAAAACATCGTGGATGAAAGATTCTATCACCTTTTTGACACTAAGAGGGTTGAATATGAAAATCACTTTCTCTTAGAATGTCCAACATATACCTAGATTAGATCTCAATTTCAAAATATTTGTCACACTACCAACCTTCTTAACCTTTTAACTCAACAAAACTATTGTGATGTTGGAAAGATTATCTTAATGCTTTTCAAGCACAAAAATAAAATTATAAAGAATTCCAAGTAATCCCTTACCTTCTTAAGGTCTCATAGACCAATTCAGTCTCAGTGGACATTAATCATCATCATCATAAATAGATATATATTTGAGATGTATGTTGTTAATAACTAATTGACCACATAATAATAAAGACTACTTTTTAATGGTTCTATAATTATTCTCTATCTCTCTCTACTCCTTCTATTTATGCATTATTGTATATCACTTTGATGTATATTATATGGTTTCTCTACTGGTAACTAGTAATTGTGTAATCCCTTAGATTACAATAGGGCCCATTGGCTACAATCTACTCTTCCTGGTTAATTCATTTCAGTGTTATGGCCTTCCATTGGATTTTATTTTGATAAATTGTTATTTCCCCCAATTTGTTTGTCAAATGGTTGATTTTTCATTTAATTTCTTGTTTAAATTTGTTAATTGATGCTTGTTGGGTGAAATTAGTAGTTTTCTTAAACTCCCCTCATGTATTTTGTAGGGTAATAGATTATAAAATTGGTTAATAAACTACTTGGGTAACCCTATAACACAAAAACACTAATCCAATATGAAATAAAACAAGAAACAATAATTTTGAATGAGATCACCATTACCTTGAACTTGTTTCAACTTACTAAAAGCCTACAACAACACAACAACACAACTACACTTTTACACATATCTATGCATTTAGTTACTATGATTTGTACTTAAATTTTCTAAGTAATATAAAGAGAGTTATTATTAGTCCCCACCCAAGGGAAACATTGACTATTAGTAATCAATTTTTCAATATGCTATTAATCCCTGCATGCAAACCGTATATTTTAACCAAAGTTTTAGCAATTTCATACAAGTTTCAAGCTCGTATTTCTTATTTTTTCCCTAATTTTTTAGGTTTGAGACCTTATTTGGCCTCATATCGAGGCAAGCGACTTTAAACTTAGGAAATGAGAAGCTTAAAACTTAGTAAATGGAATATATATGACGCAAGATGAATTAATGCTAAGTTTAAAGCTAGAATTAATTCCAAACATTAAATGCTTAATGTTTAGGCTCTTCACTGTTAAGTTCATCTTCTTCAATCAAGTTACATGTACAAAAATAGAGCCCGAGTACCATGCAAGATTCGTTTCCATCAAAGAAATTCGAGTCCCATGAATGATTAGTTGATAAAGGCCACACAAGGCCAAGCCCATTCCATCATCTAATGAACTAGGACCATTCACATAAAAACATTTTCTCTGGTTTCCTTACTAGTAGTGTCTTTGAAGTTGCAGAGAATATGTTCTTATGCTAAAGAAGTTGCATGGAAAGAATATGAAGATGCAGAGAATATGTGATTGTGCTAAAGAAGTTGCATGCAGAGAATATGTGCTTGTGCTAAAGAAGTTGCAAGGAGAATGATTATTGAACATCCAGGTTGTTTCTCCAGCCTGCAAAGGGAGAAGGATCATATAGGTTGTTTCTCTAGCCTGCAAAGGGAGAAGGCTCATATAGTTTGTTTCTCTAGCCTGCAAAGGGAGAAGGCTCATTTAGTTAATACGAGAAGAATACTACAAGAAGAATACAAGCAATTGCTGCAAATGAATTCTCTGCACAAGTTGATACAAGAAGAATACAAGAAGTTGTTGCAAATGAATCTTCTACAAAAGAAAGTACCTATCCTCTTCCACAATGGTAGGCCTTGAGCTCTAATTCTCCCATGCCTTCCAATCGACTGTATAATCGAGCCCTTAAAAGATTCTCTACAGACTTTCTAAATAAGAAGGTATCCATAAGCACAATGAAACTATATAATAGATTTTTTTAAATGGTATATAATATATATTTTTAAATTCATACCATTTCACACCATTCAGTTCTAATATGTACTTGGATTTTGCTAAGCCAGACATTCTCTATTTGGAATTTTGAAGTTCAAGATGTGTTTTTATGTGGCCACAACGTGCAACCTTGAATGTGAAACATTAACCCAAGTGATGGATTGAAACCCTTAACTCTTCAACTACAGGACCATCCTCCCTTGCAGTTGTTTAGATTTCAGAAGGCCTTTCCCTTGGTAACATTTATAACCATTTAACCCCCTTGGTTGCGACATTCAATAAATAAAAATCTCTCTTTCTTGCTTGAAAAATTCACAATCTGTGCGATCTCTTCTACAACTACCTTTCCCAGGATAGAAACATCAAACCAAAACCCTTCCATGCATGACAGTAATCCACAACATGAATTTGGGGAGAAATGAGAAAGTATGGATTAAAATGTTTTCATTTCATATAACTCATATGAACACATTGTTAAAATAATAGGTGTGCTCGTTTTACCATAGACAATATCACCATATTGTCACCCAACGATAGGCACAAAGGCCAACCCCGAGCACCTTAACCTTGACAAACAAAATAATTTCGAAAGAAAACACTAGAACCAATAGCCAACCAAGGTAGCGTACCTCTCTCCAAAGCTAGTGTACCAAGTAGAAAGTCCAAACCATAACCAAATACAAAGTCACCACTGCAGCAGCTACAACTCTCCACCAGTCATGCACACCACTAGTTCTTATGTAGTTGTGAGAGTGAGTGATTGCAAATGAGCTCAAGAGACCTCTATTTATAGTCCTCCAAGTGACCTAACTAGACCAAATTCTTCTCTTGGAGGCTAATAACTTAATATAATTTAGTCTCTTAAGTCGACTTGTCTTCTAGGGTTATTAACCAACTATTTAGGGTTTCTCTTGCTTCTCGAAATATTCTAGTCTCATCAAAGGTTATATGTAGAGGTTCATACCTCCCGCAACTACTGTAAAATCAACATAGATAACATGTTAATCACCTTATAACTAATCAATTTTTTATGTGGCTAATTTGAATCAGATGAATCTGCATCCTTTATAATGTTTTAAAGTTGTTTGTTTTGTGGTTTCTCTCAGGTTTTCTAAGACACATTTTATGGAATTTTAAAATGCACAAGATAAGCTCAAGAAGAGGGTAAGTATATATGTCACAATACTTGGGATTGTTGGAAGGAGATTTATCAACAGAGGGAGTATCATTTTTGTTTTATGAGCATCTTTTCTTTCAGAGAATCATGATCTTGTGATGTTATTAGGCTGCTAGTGGTCTGTTTGAAGAAGCTTTCAAGCAATAGAATAGTTGGGTTAAATTTGTTACCAAACCTATTGAATATTTAGATAGATTGAATCTTTGGACCAATAGGTGGACTTCCTTAGAACCATATTCCCCTTTAATCCCATGAGTAGGAGTATCTCGTTCAGTGGATTTCACTCCTGGATGACTCGCCCAATTCACCTTCGTTCCTTCACATACAGAGAAAACGAGTAGAACTAATCCATTCCTATTGGAATTGTCAAGAGAGTGAATGCATTGTTATTGTGCATGTGACATTCCTAGATGAAAATACTACCTATGTTCAATCCTTTGTCTAATATCCCTTCTGTGTGCTAGATCTTGTAGAGAAGATAACAAAAACAAGATGCATCTCTGAAATTCGTACATCATGGATAAATGAAAGCCTCTCTCCTCTTGGTTTGATTATTCTCCCAGAACGCAGGCCAATTCATTGAATGCCTCTTGGAAGTGATTGTCAAAGCGCACTATCTTAGCAGGGGGTAGTAGCCCCTTGTATCTATATTTTTACCCATTAGAAAAAATTAAGGTCGCCTTCTAGGATTCCATACCTTGACTTCTAGTATTCAATGTCAACATGTTATTCATCATACTTCTTTTTAGGTGACATCGCAAGCATTTCTCTAATAAACAACTAGCCACTTTGCATTATCTGACGTTCAAAAAAGTGCATGCAGTCACCAATTTTGGACATGAAAAGGTTTTATGCACAAAAATTTTCCCTAGCCCCAAATTCGATAGTATGGATGCCTTTCCTCTGAAATAGAACCGCATAAATAAATCCAAGCACAACTCCTCTCACTTTCCCTTGATTAATAGTCAGTCACTTTAGGGTAAGGTCACAAACTCTAGAAAATTCATCAGACTTCTTAGCTCAAATGAAAAATAGTGCTCCACCTCTTCCTTGCTTCACTTGTTGGCTTCTTTGAAGATTCCCTTGGCAGTGAGAGTTTGTGTTATGGATACGCTGTATTGTGTTACTACCCCTTGTGAAAATGGTGCCATGCGCGGTTTCATATAGTGTTTCTATTGCATATATCTCCATGCTTCGCATGAGTGCCTCCACTGGTGGCATAATCTTCATCGGTGGTGGTGTACTTTCGAAGCCTATATTTTCATTTTGGGCATTGTATTTTCTTCCAACTATTGGGTTTCCCTTCATTAGTGTTATTTTTTTAGCTTAGGTGAGAGCAATAGGGATAGGAGCCAGAGCCTTTCAAGGAGGAGTTCTATCTTATTATAAGCTTTCCCAACGAACCATTGAACAACCAAAACCTACTATTATCTCATGGAATCAATGATCAAACCGTTGTTGTCATGGATTCCAAAGTTGTCATCGGAAAACCAAACACATTGTAGCTGAAAATGCCAAAGATGTCATCAAAAAACCAAATGCATTGTAGCTGAAAATGAAAGGATTTTAAGTCTCTCATGGTCTGTTACAGTACATATGATAATTCCATCAAGAAGATATACCAATTCATTTCATCGCAACTGTGTAATATCCATCCATTCAATGATATTTTGGCTAGCTACTGCACCTACCAAACCGTCCAAGCAATCTCACCATATGTAACAAGGAATGGCTAAGCTGATATGCTTTGCTCCAATCCTCCCATGTCTCTGGCATCATATCAATTCTGGGATCGAATCCCCTCATCTCTGGCATCATATCAATTCTTGGTTCGAATATTTGTTATTTAGACATGCCAAGTACCTAAGAAACTTGCATGTTCTCACTTTGAAATGCTACGTGTCAACCATTTTGCATGAAGAGGACTTAGGTGGTGCACGGAAGCCACAGGTAAATGGTTTGAAAGGACGTGCCAATATGCTGGGAGGTTGAGTTTTACAAAGAGAGTTATTATGGGTGGGCCATCCCTAGAGCTAGTGGGAACCCGTATATCAAGTTGGAAAACACGCAACCCTTATATTTTTTATTTTACATAACTCTTTTTCGAACCAAGCAAAGGAATATGTGTCAGATCCATAAATATCATGGTGGTATAAATATGAGTATGTCGGGCTATGGTAAGGCTTTAGTATGGGTTCTTATCGCTCTGAGTAGATGGTTAAGAGGTGATATGTTGGGCATTAGTGTTTTTTATGGAGTTTTTTCTCATGATATTATATCAGTGAGAATTCTTCCTAGTCAAAATGCTTTTTCACTTCATCAAAATCTCATAGATGGAACTGGAGCATATTCCAACAACATATGTTGAAGCATCCACCAATTGTACTTAGCATATGTTGATAATGTAATGTATCTAGTCGTTGGGTAATAGTTATAATTCATTTTCCATAACATCATTATAAAGATATTCTAGTCATTTTTCACTTTACATCCTTCAACTACTTACCACTCATTTCTTTCTAAAAGTGGAATAATAATTATTCTTCTCTCCATCTCTCACTTTCATAAAAATTAAGATATCGACGTGAAGGAGTTCTTGTCGATCCCTACTATGGGTCTATTAAATATCCATTTGATTTTATGTACCACTATATACTAAATGTGAAGATCACCTAATAGTTTCACTTGTAGAAAAAAAAAGGAATTCAAGGACTTGTAACCCCGAGGACTTCACCATATTGACCAATATCTTATCACGTTCATTCGTAAAGGGGGTTTTTTAATTGTGAAAAATAAGGTCAATATATTTTAGGTATTGGGAGGCGAATGTGGGGTTTCAAGGGGTTTATAGGTATTGAAGGGTATAAAAAGGGGTATCTAGTTAAAATAGGGGCATCTTTTATTGGAAATATGTATTGGGAGTGGGGTTCAAAAAAAGGATTTTGGGAGGTAAATTTATCAATATCTAGTGAAATTAGGGGTATTCTTTAATATCCCACGAACACAAGTGCTATGTCATAGGTTCACTAAGTGAAGACCACGTGCTTGTAACCAGTCATACTTATTATTATAGTAAAATGACAAACTAAAGAAAAAAAGGATGGTAATAAAAACAATGCACATCCTTTGAATCCTTTCAACACATACAAATTTGCATGAAGTGGGTGTAGTTCCTTAATGGAGATAAACTATCTAGTTGTTTGAATTTGTGTTTCCACTACAATTAATAAAATGAAGTTTACATGATATTGAATTAACTACTTACAACATTTATTATGTTAACAATAGTAATATATAATTAAATTAGAAGTGGTTGCACAAAATTTTCACTTGGAAAGAAAATGATTTCATATAAGAGGGATGGAGATGGTATGACCTACATGTTTCATATTCATGGAAATTTTTTAATATGATGCTAGATGTTAGTTGGTTTTGTAGCCAATAAATATACATCTTTTACTAAAGAGATGTTGAAATTGAAGGTGGAAAAATGGTCGTCGATATTCCTATGACTTGTTTTATGTATAAAAAATGTATATGGACAACAAGATGAGCTATCTAATATCTACCGTACTGATACTATACTAGTACGCATTGATATTGTATATTCTTATGTGATTTATTATACTCCGTTATTCATTGTGCATTGTAGTAAACTTATGACAACAACAATTTTTACATTATCTCTGGTTTCAATGCATTCATTGTTGTGCATTGTAGTACACTTATAACAAAAAGAATTTCTACATTATCTTTGGTTTCAATGTATTCATTTTTTGAGAAGTGTTAAGGATCACGTGGGAATATATACATGTCAATAAGTGTAGTCATACTCTCATATCTTCACCCTAATCCCAACTTGGTTTATTCATGCAAACACCCAAGCCATCAATTATTGTTGTTGGTTTCATGTATGCGTTCCTGAGGATGCTTTTGCAGCAATTACCTTGTGCTCATGAAAGAAACAAAACCATGGCGATGAATGATCGTATAACAATGAGGATGCTTTCATAGGAATTACCTCATGCTCGTGAAAGAAACACAACCATGAAAATTAACCTCAATGTTTTCAATATCTCAACGTGGCTTATCTATGTATCATGCTTCCATGGGAAATTATCTACATGTTGGAATGGGATACTAAAAGACCTTGAACCTTGATGGACACTCGCTTTCTTCCTTTTGAGCAGGGACTTTGTTGCTCCGCAACCCTTCTTGTTTATATTATTATTGATGCATAATATTGTCAATCTAATTCTATTCTATCTTAGTACTATCTAATTTAGTCTTAGATTATTATTGAATTTGATATTATCTTAAGATTTATTGTATTGGGTCGCAAAGAACCAAACATTATAGGGATATTATGTAGAAAAATATCTTCTTATTAGTGTTGTACAAAAAATGACACTTAAGTTGGAAGATCCCACATCACACGTTGAAGAAAAAAATGATTGGCATAAGAGATATTGGAATACACAACTTTCTATATGAGAATAATTAAAGCTCCATTAAGGAATTGAAAAGATTATGGAGTTGTATCATTGGAGATAATATTTCAAACCATATTATCAACAAGTTTCAATTGTGAATTGTACTCTAGTGATAAATTACATATAAATATCAATACTTGTGTGTTTAAAGATCCCATAACTAACTCCATTGTGAGGGTTTATGAATGTGCTCTAAAACACATTAATCACCAAATGACACATTTTTGTGATTAATTTGTATGGTATGTTTCTTAACAATTGTTATAAAGAATGAGGATTCCATGCCTCATCATATTGTTCTACTTATTCTAGTCTCATTATAGTCTCATTATACATGGAAATGTGTAGTAATCCTTACCTTGGGTAAAGAGAAAGGAAGGTGACCATTAGATGATGAAAAATGATTAGATGAAGAACACTGAAAACAAAAATAGCATATGAATTTTCCTTAGTTTGGAGTATTTTCTTCATCTTCTAATCATATAACTAATCAAAATAATTTTAATTTAGAGGGTAGTTATGAATCACATTATTTGACTAGAATTACATTTGACCAACAAAATCCCAATGCATGCTTGGAGTCAAATTAAAAGATTGAAGTAAGGGGTTTTTTATAGTTTTAAAATCCTAGTCTATCGATTTATTTGTTCCATCAATGAAGGAATCCTATTTCATTTTATAAATTCCTTTTATGATGTGATTTCCTACATATTTTTCTTATTTTTAACATTACCTATGCATTTAGTTTTGGTGGGTTTTCTATAACACTTTATCCCTTTTGGGGTTTTTTCAAAAAAAATTGAATAGCGAAGACATTGCTTACCTATCTAAGTGGCATATCTCTACATCTGAATGGATAATGGGCCCTCTATTATGCCTCTAGTCCTCTTCTCTTTCTCTATATCAGGTCTCTAGGCTCAAGATAGGGTAATATGGGTCTCTCTATCCCTTTTTTGCAAGTGGGTCAAATATTTCTCTGTAGTGTACTTAACCCCAAAACTTAATAGAAACTTCATCAAATATAGTGCAAAACCCAAGAACACAAGAGAGAAGTGTTGAAAGATTACTTTTTTTCATTGAGGTCAGCCCTAGTCATTGGTTGTAGTCATTGATTTCAACCCTATCCATTGGCTTTTGGAACCCACAATTGATCGAAGTAGATAGACATGAAGGAAATTACACATCAGACACAACACCCATGGATGGATAGTATAATCCATGCCACTTCTGGTGGTATGTGGCACATCACATGGATCCTCACGATTGAGGAGAAATGAATTTTTGAAGATGACAATGTAAATTGAAGCAGAAACTACAAGTCATCCCTAATGTTAAAATGAAGTGACATAATGGGTATAAATACATATCATTATACATTCATTTTATATACACAAGTTTGTTAATGAACAAGGAGATATAAGTC
>JZKD02S1619097.1:106662-124497 GCA_000966675.3 Picea glauca
AGATAAAACAAGCTCGAACTTGTATATGTTTTTGGGTAGCATGGAGTCTTATAAATTAGCCAAGAGTTTTGGTAACCACCGAGAGGATAGAAGGAGAAGTTTTCTTGAAAGTTGTTGAGTTCCTCTCAATCCATATATACCAATAGATAAGGGAAGGTAGATAAGAAGTGACAGACTTGTCCTCTGATCAAGTTTTAAAACAATCTGACAACGAAGTTCCTTTCCAAACACTTTTGTAATTCATAATAGCATTTATTCTTGCCTAGATAGATTTTGTGAATATGCACTTTATGAAGAGATGGCTTATACTCTCATTTTCGTTCTTGCATAATTGACATCGTCTTGGGCCTTCCCAACCTTTCTGTTGCAGAATATCCCATGTTAATATTTTTTCCTCGACTGCCAACCAAATGAACAATTTTACTTTGAGTTGAATTTTCCATTTCTAGAGTTTTAGTCTCCAACTATCAATTCTCGCGCACCTTTGAGTAGAAAGAAGAGCCATATAGATATTTTTAACTGTAAGGGAACCTAAAGTGTCACCACCAGTCCACATCAATGCATCATCACGGTCTTGTATGGAGGCACCCGAACTAATAAGAGCCAAATGGAATTGTTCCCATTCTGCAGCCAAAGTGCCCGTAAGACCTAGTTCCCGGTCTCTGTACCAGCTGGTCGTATGAGAATTTTGTTCTGGAAGCCTTCTAGCATGGGAGAGAACCAAAATATTTTTCTAATTTAAAAAGGATACAAGAGTTGGAGAAAGAAAAGATATGTCTCCCAATGCCAGGATCTTGTCTCTTCCAAGAGCGACAAGATGTCCCGAACCGGGAATCCAACTAAGCCAATGTGTGATCAGGGGTACCAATTTTAGGAGGCCACTCCAGATTCTAGAAGTTGTTGTCAAATTGAAGGATGGCGATCTGAGCCAATTTGTAACAGTGGAGAAAGGAAGATATTTGTCTTTTATAACATTATGCCAAAGTCCATCCCTTGTTAATACCCTCTAGAGTGTATTTGTGGCCAGTGCTTTACTGAAGTGGAAGATATTGCGGAAACCCCATCCACCATATTTCTTAGGTTTTACCAGTGAATCCCACTTGCAAAGATGGTAGTGAAAGGAATCCTTGTTACCTTTCCAAAGGAAATTATACATTAATTTTTTGATCTTATTTAACACTGTGCCGGGGACGGTCGCCAACGACAATCAATATACCAGAAGACCTTCTAGAGTAGATTTCATTAAAATAAATCCCCGCCCCCCCCCCAAAGATAACCATCTATTGCACAAGAGACCAATTTTTTTCTCCACCTTTGTCAGCAACCAGTTCTAGTCTACATTTTTTTGCAACCCTGTCGTTAAATAATAACCAAGATATCTGAAACCAGTGGATAGTTCTGTAAAGTTAAATGAGAATATTGTCTTGTATGGAATTAAGTCCACTTCCAATAACCCTTCATATAGAACAATTGTTTTTTGATCATCTACCTTTAAACTCGAAGCTTTGCAGAACAATTTAATGATTCTATCAATTTCTACCCATTCACATAAGGTGGCATTGGTCATGATTAATATGTCATCCACAAAGAATATGTGGAGGATTCTTATCTTTCTAGAAACCTTTATGCTCGCTAGCTTCCCTTCCTCTTTGCTTTCTTTTAGTAATAAGCTAAGACCCTCGAGAACCAATATGAACAACAGAGGGGATAATGGGCACCCCTGTCGTAATCCTCGACCGCTTCTAAAGAAATCTGTAGCATCACCATTCAGTATTACTGCAAATGTTGCAGAAACAACACAACTCATAATCTAGTTGGTGAGCTGAATCCCAAAGCCCACTTGTATTAAGATCATCCTTAACAATTCCCAGTCAATACAATCATAAGCTTTTTGAAGATCCAACTTCAGAACACGTGATTTTAATCTCTTTTTTTTAATGCCATGGAGGCATTCATGTGCAGTACCAATGGTGTCTTGTATTTGTCTTCCTTTCAAAAAGCCAAGTTGTTCGGCTGAAAGTGATCTGGGAAGGATCGGTTTAATTCGATTTGCAATGATTTTGGAAATTAATTTGTAACAGAGGTTGCAAACGGAGATAGGTATGAAATCTCCAAAGGTAGTAGGCTTATTTGATTTAGGGATAAGGGATATAAATGTGGAATTAAGGCCCCCTGCAATCAATCCTTTCTTCCTTGATTCCTTCACCATCTCTAAGGGATCAGCTCCCACTAAATCAAAGAAATGTGTGAAAAACTCAATTGTCCAACCATCGGGCCCTGGACTCTTATAGTTTTTTAGCAGAGATAAAACCTCTTTCAACTCACCTATGCTGACTGGGCAATGCAAGGTGTTAGATTCTTCTTCATTAACCAGTCGAGAGAAGAGTCTTGTGATTCTAACTTGTTCTGTTGTTGCTTGAAGATCTCGAGCCTAGAAGAAGTTACTAAAATAATTCACCACCTCTTCTTTTATTTCCTCTTGACCAGTGTGACAAATCCCATTGGCATCTAAAATCTCCCATACATGCTTGCGATTTCTCCTCTAACTGGCGAATTGATGAAAAAACTTAGTATTCTAGTCACTGCTTTGTATCCAAATCGCCCTGCTACGTTGCCTCCATAATTCTTCTTTTTCTTTTAATATACTATTTCTTTCTTGTTCAAGGAAACTAAGGTTTCTTTCTACTTCCAGGGAAGAAGCTCCATCTGCCATTAGCAAAATAATTTCTTTTATATCTGATTCCAACTTTTCCAGCTTCAATAAGTTCCTGTAGTTTATTTCCCTTATCCAATATTTTGAGTGTTTCTTCAGGTCTTTTAGCTTCCAGACAAGTCTATGTTGTCTGCCTCCTTCGGATAAGTATTTTTGATCAGTCTAGATCTTATGAACTAGGTCGTTAAAATCCTTGTCGAGTAACCACTGAGAATTTAATTCAAAAGGGTAGGCTTTGTAGACTGGGTTGATCTCTAACTGTAGTAGTACTAGAGCATGATCTGAAATAAATGGGTATTCCACTCAGGATTGGTATAATCCTACACTAGTTAATAGCTCTTCAGAAACAAAAAATCTATCCAATCTCTTAGTAATAAAGCTAGTCCTAGCTCGCCCATTCCTCCAGGTTGGGGCTAATCTATCTGGTTGAATGTCAATTAAATGCTTGGATTGAAACAAGGTTTTGAAAAAACCTGCCAAAGGTCCCGCTTGGGCAGATCCTCCCCGTACTTCACCCGTAGAGACCGTAAAATTCAAATCTCCTGCGATAATCATATTTTTGTGTGATAGAAGACCGTTGTCTGCCACAGAGTTCCAAAATTTTTTCCTCTCTGCACACAGACCATAGATGTTAAGTAGAGTGAACTCCCTTTTGCTAGCTATGCACATCCTTGTCAATAAAATGCCACCACATGAAAGGTAAGGTACCAAATCGAGCTTGTTTGGATCCCAAGTAACCAAAAGACCTCCTGAGGTACCAATCGAATTAACGACATGGGAAACCTAGGAAGGTTGCAAGCCATTCATGAATGTTCTTGCTTTTTGTTCATAAACCAAGGTTTCCTGTAGGAACAAAATATCCGGGTGAGTTCTATCCAATAGCCTACGGAAAGAGACAGTTTTTAGGGAGCCCCCGATCCTTCTAAAATTTAAGGAGAGTATAATCATTATTTAGCCCTTGCGAGGGCTTTCATAGCTTTAAGTGCCCCAATATCAGTGGAAGTAGGAACATTATTTGGTTTTCAGGGAGGTCGAAGCCGCTGATTTTTTCCTTGCGCTTCTCGTTTTTATAGGCAAATATTCGATACCCAGGGCTCTAGACTAGGCATATTCTTTACCTACCCCATCACCACCTCGACGAGAGGAACTGGCCTCCCTACCCGAGAAATGTTTTCATAAACTAAGTTCCCCAAGTAAATAGGTAAAGGAACGGAAGAGGTGGAGTCGCGAATGTAAGGTATCAAGGAATCTAGGACCACATTAAGAGAAGAGTCATCTTCCTACGGTTCACGACAACCATGAAGAGAAGTAGGGTCCTCGCGCAGATGGAAGGTCAAAGGCTGGGAGATGTCCGACTCACTGGGGACATCTAGATCTAATGATTGGTCGGATACATTTCCAATGACATTAGTGTGAGCGAGACTCCCTAAAATTACAAAAGATTCAATCCCCAAATTCACAATCGAAGTGGAATCCTTACCCACTTGTTGAATTGTCCCCCCTATTGTGGGTCTAGTTGGCTCCTTATCCGACACAGTGGACACCTCACCATTGGTTGTATTCTATTTTAACCAGCTAGATGCATCCATAGCCTCCTTTTCCCAAAACGATGAAGTAGAAAATAGAGCAGGACTTATGAGTTTTAACTTACCCAAGAGTGTATCCGCTGGTGTCAGTGCACTGGTGATCTCCGTCGAAAAGTGAAAGGCCCCAAAACCGCCTGAATCTTCTTCAGGGTGTGAGTTATATAAATATCTGTGAACCGCAGTGTCCTCCAAATCATCTTCTGCAACCCAGCGTTTACATTCCTTTCAGAGATGTCCCATGCTATGGCAGAGGCTACACCTGAAACGTATGCCGAGGTAATCAAGCCTCTGTAAAATCTTACGGCCTCTCCAATCAATCTCTAATACCTCTGGAAACCCATAGTGGATGTCCATTTCAACCAAAATCCTCGCAACTTTTCTAACAGAGGCCGTAAGGTTCTATCTATCCATCGAGATGAAAGTGCCAAGTGAGTTTCCAATCGCCATTAACGCACCCTCGTTCCAGAGGTGGATGGGTAAACCTGATAAGAGCACCCACAGATGGCGTTGCTGGAAGTACTTTATAGCCAGGTCAAAAGCTACCCTCCACTGTTTTAGCATAGGCTACTGCCACCCAAAACCCACCGGCTTTCCAAAATGATAGACCTTTCCAAAATGATAGACAAGGCTTCAGGTGCTTTATAAATGAAACTTAACCATCATTTGGTTAGGTACAAAATCTCCGGAGCGTAACCTATCAAAGGAACCCAGTTTTGTTCGACCCATAACGGTAAAGAGACCTTGCACAAATACTTGTATGAAACTCTCCCTACTAACCCACACATCGCCATCCTAACTATCTCCTCAAGCCCAATATCCGACCCCAGTACCATTTTCTTAAAGACTTTGTTGGATTTCCACTGTTTGCGTCTGCACCCGGAAGAACCCAATGGCTTCCACACCCTTCTCTGTGATACGCCAGAGAAGTCAGTAAATGTCCAGTGATCGAGAAAATGTAGTGGAGAGTCGCTGCAATAGTTTCAGGGTCCATTAATAGTAACATTAATGCCGCTACACGGGAGATAGTGGAAGAATTAGGGTAAGATATAGAGACAGCCATACCAAACCTCTACTAAACGAAAGTTAGTGGAAGAATTAGGGTAAGAAATAGAGACAGCCATACCAAACCTCTACTAAACGAAAGTTAGGGGAAGGAATAAACGCTAAACGAAAACTCCAGTATTCATAGCTTACTACCTCAGACAAAACATTAATGGAGTGTAGAGGATAAAAACTATCGGATCCTGGTCCTGGCTTCGGCTCTACGCACAGAAATCTGCCATACCTGGATATTTTTTGAACGACATCCTACTCCGGCCCATTCCTCCATCCGCTGTGCTAGACCAACATTTCATTTACGAGATATTTAAAACTCGGCCTAAGGCATTGCTTGGCCAAGTTGGACATGGGGGATTGTATTCTCCGGCCAGTACTTTAAATGTTGCTACCACAGCAAAGGCGGCACGGCGGGTAAAGTACTGCATCTCAAGAGGGCTGATATTGTTCGTTTTTCGCTGCCAAGAAAAAGAGCCGTTGGAAGCTTATTATCAAAGTTTGCGGGATTCGAACCCGGGCGAGAGCGGAGTGTTGTTTTGGCGTTAAAATTGAGCTGCTGTAAGTATTCTCTGAGCTTTTGCAGGACTTTTTATTTATTAAAGTATCAGTATCGATGTCCAATAAAGGCTAAAGAACAAAAGATTGGACGCAGGCAGGAGGATAGTGTCGATGTGCAATAAAGGCTAAAAAACAAAAGATTGGATTCAGGCAGTGTTCTTCTGGTATGATTAATGAAGTACAGGAGCCCTTTTTCAGCAAAACCCCGTGCTTTGGTGGGGTTTTCTGGAATAATACGTTTTCATATACAGAAAGTGGAAAAAGAAGACCGATTGGGATACGCTGTGTTGTGTTGACGCAAATTTACTGCAAAATTGAGACAACTCGCATTTAATTGACGAGAATTTACTGTAAATAAGCTTCCGTATGGTTTTAACGGCAGTATTTCGACTGCTTGAAGTTGCAGCCGTAGAATTGTTGAAAACTTTGAAAGACTGTAGGTTGCCGCATGAAGACCGTGGTTTTGGCTTAGAACGAGAAGCGCAGGATTGGTGAAGATTTCCAGGCACAAGGCCTATTCAAACCCGATCCGGTTGCGGAAAAGTATGGTTCTGCATAAATGCAATCTGTTCCTGCATAGAGCCAACGGCTTGTATTTGTTTTTAATTCACGAGGCTGCAGATTAGAACTTTGAACATTCAGGAGTCATCCTCTGACGGAACATGGATCTTTGCTGTCTGTGCAACGATGAGATGATGTTGTTAGTCGTCCCAACCAGTGTGTTGCGCTTATGCGAAACGCCTCGACAAGACTTGGGGTTGTCGCTCACCAAGGGATTGTTGTCCGGAATTTAAACTTCTGTACACTCTCCAGGGACTCCACAGCTGTTAGCGCCGGATTGGTGGTTTCAGCTACTCTTCCGACAGGATTTAAATATATTTCGGATAACTGTGCTTCGGACCGAATTTAAAGGTACTCAAGTTTTCGTTCATTTAACTCCCTTAAGCTACAAATGTGAGCTTATTTCATTCAAAATCTTACTGGTTTTGGTCATTTTTTGAGTTATTTAATCATATATTCTCAGCGAAAATGGCAGAATATTGACCGATTATAGCAAGCGCATAGGCAAAATGCTTTAGGAAAGACAAAGTTTAGAGATTATTCTTTGATATTAACCGCCCTATTTCCCCGGCAATATAAGCATCATCGCGCCGAATATAAGTGCATGTTTCTTGTTTTTTAACATCTTCGACATTTAGAGCCTTTGTCAGCGGTTAAAATAAAGTTTACAGCCATGAGCATTTGTGAAGCTCCTGCCAAAATAACGACTGTATGGGGTCTCAAGACGCCTGCGGCGCCGGACGATATCTCAGATTTAAATTCCACGGATCCTATGATTAATCCCATTCGGGAGCTGGACGAGGTAAACCTAATAGTCCGGTTCTGTATGCAACGAAATATCTATTAATCCAGCCATTTTAGTAGTCAAATCCGAGTTCGAACCATGGACCTCGGGCACTGGAGATTTTTCGTTCTTTTAAAAAAACAAGAAAACTGTCGAGACGACTCTGGGACGTCTAATTCCTATGTGGTCATTGCTCCGGTCATCAAATACAGAAGCATAAATGGCTTCTCTCTCTACTTTGAATGCGAGCATTCGTCGAATCATGTAATCGAATCCAATGCTATCACTTCCGACGACATTACCTACCTCGGCCAATCAAAGACAGTAACCAGCAAGCTCTGTGGTTGTTTCAACTTTCAAGACGGTAAATATTACCTGGGCTGGTTCAGAGATTAATACACAAAGCAAAGGCGAGCGGGACAGGTCCTGCATTAAACATCAGTTTTCTGCAGTTAATCGTGCCCTGAACTCTGTTTCTTCGCTGCTGCTTGAAAAAATTCGCGGTCATGTGTACCAGTTTTCCCTATCGCTTTAGGGTGATCATCTTGGGTTTTCTCGAAATATTCTTCTGGGACCCCAAATCTGCCGACCGTTCCCAACCAACCAGTAAAGAAGACCAGACGGGGGCCAAGATCAAGAAGCTCCCAATATCATGGCGTGACATTCTACAGACACATAGATCAATGGGACTCGCACATCTGGTTAGTTTCAATATTCCAAAGTCTTTTTATAATATATCTAGTTAGCTCCTGTCAGACATGCTATAGGAACCTTTTATATTAAAATAATACCATTTTAGGGATTTGGGCATAAATGCATATTATTGATTCTGGAATTCTGATTCATGGTTCTGTCAGGACTGTGGAAACAAGTCTATCTGGGTAAGTGCAAGACATTCTCGTTTGTTCTGAAAGTTTCTTGCAATCTCGAGGGATTATGGAAAACAAGTCTATCTGGGTAAGTGTAAGACATTCTCGTTTGTTCTGAAAATTTCTTGCGATCTCGAAATATTACGGAATCTCAAAATATTACTCTGTAGGAAGTTTATTTATGTAATGTCTCCTTTGAAAACAAAGTGCAGGTCGATTCGATACGGCTCGTGGGCGTAGTTTAACGTTATATGTTTTGGATTATTTCGTTATTTTTTAGATTAATTTTGCTTTAATTCCGATTAAGAATGATTAGACTTGTAAATTTGAATTTGAATTTTTGAGTGTTGTAGAATTTTGTAGGGAGATAAATTCATTTATAAATTTAAAAATGTAATTTAAATAATAAAAAAATATTTTTTCACCACCAATTATATAGCTAAATTTCCAACAATGAATACAAAAAACATTCAAAATATAAAACCTTTATCTTTCTATAAAGCCTCGTCTATCTTTCAAGTAAATGTTTTTCAAAACGTGAGTTTACACTGTTTTTTTCCCAATTGCAATTTACATAGTAGACATAACGATTAAAAATTGTTGTTTACAAAAAATATTTTAAAATACTCTAAAGACATAGACGGAGAAAATCAAGGGGTTAGCGTCTTCCTTTTGGCCGAGTGTGTTTGCATTGTTGTTTGTGGCAGTGTCTGTATTCTTCGAGGGTTTGTTTCACTGTTGCAGGGCATACCACCACAGACATATTGACCAGCCAAAAGTTGTATGTCTGAAGAGTCAGTTGAAAGCACCGCTCTCACATGGACAAATGGGAAGCAAACACCATATACATTTTTGCCTGAGTATCAGATTCATTATCCAAAATCGGTGAAGATCCAAGTTAAGGATAACTTTGACATATAATCTATTAAGGCTTCTTCCCAAAGCTACGCTGTACACCTTCCACTGGAGCATAGGCCTATGCAGCAGAGTCTGTCCTCTACCCTTTCCTAATTACAAGGTATTGTACAGCGATATACTTCATCCTTCTGTTAATATAACTGATCACTGTAAAAAGTTCACCTTAGGTTGTTGATATTGCTTTCACTTAGAATAAATCCTTTCACGAGTCATGTTTTCTTATGGTCTATAATACCTCTCCATAAGTAATCTTCTTAATGTTTTATGATGGTATTCATCCCTTAAAATCACTAGCATACAGGGACTGATGAAGTTTCTCTTACTATTGTTTGGTTATACAACTCCACCGGAGGACTGCAAGGGCCACTGGCTTCTTCCCTGTACTCTCTTCTTACATTGAGCATCTGTCAGGTTGGCTTTGGAAAATTTATATTAGATGGTCATCTGGTTAATTGTTGGGAGCAACATCATCAGGATTCTCACCCCAATCACAAACCACTACGGCTCATCCAATATGGCTCATCCTTCATATTGGCTGCGTAAGTTACAAGGACTTCAATACCCCACTGGTCCACTGTGGCCAAGTGGGTGACCTTATCTCAATTTCAGATTTGGGCACCCAATGGATATGGAGCAAAGCTAATTGTGGATTTTGCTCTGAACTTTGCTCCATATCTGTTGGATAAACTGGATCTACAATCGAAATAAGAATGTCATTCTTAACCCAGTTTACAGCTAAATACAGTACAAACACAATTTGACACTGAGAAAAACAAATCAATATTACTTAATTGAGAATCAATGTATGCCTTGATTCTCCGAGCTTGATATTCAATGGAGTAACTCCTAACATATGTTGCAATTTTTCAAAGTTTTTATTTAACAATTCTTTAGTGAACACATATGTAAGTTGAGTAGTGGATCTGCAAAACTTCAACTCAATTTGACTATTTATAACAAGTTTTTTTTTTGCTAAAATGACGAGTTGGAATTTTTCAAAGTTTTTATTTAACAATTCTTTAGTGAACACATATGTAAGTTCAATAGTGAATCTGTAAAACTTCAACTCAATTTGACTATTTATAACAATTCTTTTTGCTAAAATGATGATGTAAGTTCAATAGTGAATCTGTAAAACTTCAACTGAATTTGACTATTTATAACAAGTCTTTTTGCTAAAATGATGAGGGTGAATCATGATTACAGGTGACATTTTTTTTTAAGAAATGCAAAGACTAAAATTTGACATTTTACATAATCTTTTTTAAATTTAAATTCAAATTCTTTAAAAGCGATTTGTAGGGAATTGTGTTATTTTTGAAGGTTTTTTTTTTCTAAAAATATTAATGTCATTTAATGTGTAAAATTTGCATTTAATTAAATGCTTTTTCTTGCAAATTCTCAAAATTTAACAAGTTTTCATCAATTAATTAATTTAATGTTCAATGTATAATTTTCAAAAACAAAATATATTTGCTTAAAAGATCCCACTTTTTTGGTCCTTACTATGAGGGGGGGTCTGCAGTTAGGGTTTCCCTGGCCACAGACCCCTCGCTATTCACTTTTCTCCTCTGATGTTTTTGCGCGGTTTTCCTTCAACGACCTCTTTCGCCCTGCAGACTATTTCACCATGACGGTATCTCCATGTTGCGGTGCCATTCTTTCATGCTTTTCCTGTGGGGAGACTTCCTATTTTTCCGTCGATCGTTCCTAGTGTGCGGATTGGGATTTTCTCTGGATGGAGGCCGGGATTCGTAGTCTCTTCTGGTGATATAGCTTCTTCGCTCTGGTTCTTTTGTCTTGCTCAAACCGTGTCTTATGCCTGGATCTGTTCCCTTTGGTGGTGATGCGTTCAGAGTCTATTGTTGGAGTAGATCCGTTATTGGTTAAGGGTTGTTGTCTTTTCTTTTGGATGCTATGAGGTGGCTCTGTATCTAACTTGGAGCGTCTTGATCTGATCTAGTGTTATCACAGATCGATCGGTCGTGTGCTGATCCGAGGTTGATGACAATCTTTTTACATGTGGATCTTTTGCTTTGTAGCCACTTTACACCGTCGGTTCCTTATGTGGGTGGCCCTCTTCTTTGGCGGGTTTTCTTGATGCTTCCTTGTTTCTCTCTCTAAATTTTCAGGTTCGTTCAGGGTCAGATGCATACCCTCTACTCTGTGGGTTTGATTGCTTTTTTTCTGGTGCCGAGTTTCAGATCTTTTATAGTTAGGGTTTAGAGCTTTGGATCCTCTCTTTTTAGAGGGATATGCATGTCGCTTTGACCTGTTCTGTCTTGCATCTGGGTTTACTTTGGGGTTCATATGGCTACCCTCTCTTGGTAGGTTGGGGGTTTTCTCACACCAGGTTGTAGTTCCTCTCTCCGGTTGTGTTGATATGTTCAGGGTTTGATGTATGTCTAGATGATAGGGGAGTTTCATACCGCTCTGACCTGGTCCATCTAGTCACCAGTGTTGGTTTGTTCATGGTTTTATGTATGCCCAGTTGATGTGGGAACTTCGTACCGCTCTGACCTAGTCCATATTGTCTCCGGGGTCTTTTTTTTGGGACTGCTCTTTCGGTGTGCTTCTCTGTGGTGGAACTTTGGGGGTGTTTTGTGGTCATATATTGTTTCCTTCAGGGGTGTTTCTCAATTCTTTTTTTTGTATACTTTTTTATGGCTTATCAGCCAGTGCATTGGCCTTTCTGGCTTTTATTCTTTTGATATTTTTTCCCATGTTTGGGCTGTGCTTAAAGCACCTACAAAATGTAATTTGGTTCTCTTTGGATTAATAGAATTACGCTTTTTCTGTGGAAAAAAAATATCCCACTTTTTCTTTAGAAAAAATATATTTTTATTATTTTATGAATTCACCAATTAATATTTGAATCACATTTTATACACCTTTGTATTCCAATCAATTTTGTTTCCTATTGCTTACCTAAATTGACAAAAAAAATACCCTTTTCAAGAGGAGATATCCACAGAGATTTCACATATTTTTTTATATTTTTTCGATTGTGTGGCTTTTATATTACTCGATTTTCTCTTAACACCTTTGGAACCATGAAATTTTTTTAAGTATGAGTTTTAAAAGAAAATAAATGAAAATATAATATGAAATTGAAAGTGTGAAAATGATATGCCATTGGATAGAGAATTCATTGAGGAATCCACTAGCTCTGCCACCTAAGATGAAAGAGATGAGGAGGTTTCACCCCTTAGAAGTTGCAGCTCTAGAAAATCCTGGAAAAAAGGGGGCTAACTCTCTAGATTTTAAACCCTTGATTAAGAAATTTAGCTAGATCAAGGGTTAATTAAACCCTCAATCGAGGTCCTTATGGGTTAATAAAAGCAACTCAATTGAGCTAAAGGCCTTCACGACTAATCAAAAGGGACTGTGATCAACCTCCATAGCTCAATTGATGGTTTTCTTAACACCTTGATCGAGCTCTATAACTTGATCGAGTGTTTACTTAACCCTCCCTAACACATAGATCTAGGGTTTTTCCAGAACCCTCCATCGATGACTTATTTAAGTGCTTAATCAAGGTATTAATAGCTCGATTGAGTGCTTAAAATTACCTCAATTGAGGGCATGAAAAACACTTTTTTTCACGCTCTCCCTTGCAAAAAAGTGTTATCTAGGTTCATGGATTCACCCATGACATATATCTATGTACTTAGTATGTCTATGGATTACCATATTTTTTGTCATAGAAATTATACAATTGTTGTCACAAAAAATGGTAGTACTCACACTTTGTTACTGCTTCAAACCTACCAATATTCATCTCAACCAAATTGTTTGACATATTGTTGAAGTTGTTGCAATGTATTCAATCTCTACTGTTGATAAGGAAAAAAGTGGTTTTTTTTTAAGACCGTGAAATGGCCCTTGATCCCAAACTTAAAACATACTTTGAAGTGCTTTTACAATCATCAATAGAGCTTGCCCAATCACTATCTATGTATCTAACCAAATGAGAACCATCAAATGAAGTGTACAAAATACCAAAACTCCTTGCACCATTGACATCCCTAAGTATTCTTTTTGTTGCACATAAATGTATTTCACTTGGATCTTGCACAAAACTTGAAATCAAAATCAGAACATGCATTATATGATGACCAATGGTAGTGAGATACTAATACTACCCACTAACCTCTTAAAAAGTAGGATCTACTTTGTTTTTTCCATCATCCTTAGTTATTTTCTCACCCAAGTTTATAGGTGATCCAGATTTATGAGTGGAACGAAATGAAACCATAGATTTATAATGTTAACACAAAGACACAATGAACAATAATAGAGATACAATAAAACTTGATTTCTATTAAATACGAAATATGTTGAAAACTGTAAAATCCGGACTGAAAACAAGTTTGCTAGAATTGTGGCAGCTTATTTCTAAGAAGAGATGTGACGACTATGCTCATTCGTAGGAAGATGAGTACAATGAGGCTTTGAATACATTTTAACAATAAACATGAATTCCAAAACCCTATACATCCAAAAACCTAACCCTAGGAGATGAAGCACCAAAACTCATATGGGCCCCGTTGGGGTAAGTTAGTACATCAACTTCTCGGGATCGTAACTTTTGCATACGATCTCTGTTTAGGGTGCACGATTTCTTGTTGGAAAGGTATTGACGAGGAGATTCATTTAGGGGTCTCAATAAGAGCCTTCAACTATTATTTAGGTGCATGATCGTCAAAAACATGTTGTTTAGACCCTCAAAATTGCCCTGGAAGTTCAGGAACCGAAAAACTATTAAAAATAGTAAGTTGTCAAAAAATTGTTTTGAGTTAATTGGAAAAGGTGGGTGACCACCGAGATCCTCTTGGATCAATAGGTGTGCCAACTGGTTTACAGTTTTTCATTTTAAACTTGTCAAGTAAATCACCTACACACTTTCCTAGTGAAATAAAAATTTTGTCACTTAATTGACTAAACTCCATGCCAAGGAAATAATACATTATATCAAGCCTAGTGGTAGTGAGATACACAATATTACCCACTAACCTCTTATAAATTGTAGGATCTAATTTGTTTCTACCATAATTCTTAGTTAGTTTCTCACCCAAGCTTGTAGGTGTACCAACTAGTTTACAATTTTTTTTATTTTAAACTTTTCAAGTAAATCACCTACATACTTTCCTTTTAAAATAAAATTATAGTACTTAATTGACTAACCTCTATGCCAAGGAAATAATTTAGTATAATCAACTCTATCATCTTAAATTTAGTTGTCATTACTACTCTAAAATCATCCATCAACAACTAGCTATTTCTAGTGTAAATCAAATCATCTACATATAAACACATGATCAACAATTCATTCTTACCATTGGACTTGTCATAGAGAGTTGGCTCACTTTCCCATATGTTGAAGCCATTTTTATGAAAGTACTCATGTTTTCTTGCATACCATGTCCTTGTATCTTGCTTAAGTCCAAATAGAGATTTTTTCAACTCGTCGAACTTTATTTTCTTGATCTTCAATTTCATAACTTGGTAGCTACTCCACAAATGCCTCCTCATGCAAGACATTATTCAAAAATGTTGATTTCACTTCTATTTGATTTTTTTTTATTTAAATTGAATTTTTTACTTCTAAAACAATCCTTATAACTTATCTAATCTTAATCTTACATCATGAGAATTTTTTTCATTGTAATCTATACATGGTTTTTTGAGTTACCCTTAATCCATCCTTATATCTTTCCACTGATCCATTCATGCTTATGCTTTGTTTTGTAAACCCATTTGACTCATGTGACATCTTTTCCTTGAGGGAGATCAACCTATGACCATGTTTCATTTCTCTCTATTGCATCAATCCCAACATCCATTGCTCCATGCCAAAATGTGTGCTTCATTGTAACTTCATAATAACGAACTTGAGAAACTAGAGAAAAAATCATAATATCATCTCTATTGTTAGTCTTTAGAAAAAAAATATTTGAGACATTTTACCTTTCTTGGAGGACTTGGACTTGGACTTGGACTTGGACTTGGACATGATGATGAAATTGCACTTGAACTTTATGAAGTCATCCTTGAAGGAAAACTATGACTACCACTAGAATCTAAGTTGTTGCTAGAGTTTGTGAGAAGGAGAGATATGTCATCTTGTGATGACCCCACTATCACGATTGTTAGTGTTTCCTATGTTACTTCTTTTTGTCACTACTGATCTCCCCTTTCATAAAATATTACACAATGACTAAAAATATCTTTTTTTATTATTGGATTATACAACTTATAACCCTTTATCTCCCCAATGTAGCCAATAAAGATACACTTTTCACTTTTATCATCCAAATTTTGTTGCTTCTCCTTGTAAAATGAGAATATGAAATGCATCCAAATACTTTAAGATGGGTCACAATTGGATTTCTTCCATTCCAAGTATCTTATGAAGTCATTCCCTTCACACAGTTTTTAGGACACCTATTCAACAATTAAATTAAATTAGCTAGAACTTTTTCCGAAAAAGAGTTTGGAAGGCCCTTGGCCTTAATCATGCTCCAACCATTTCAACTCTATTTCTCTATCTTTTGCATTTCATTACTCATTCTACTAATGAGAATAGCTCGCGGTCAATTTCCTCTTTATTCCAAATGTTCTCTGTGCAAAAGTATTAGAATTCATAAGAAGTAAATTCTCCCCATCTATTTGTTTGCAACACCTTAAAAAAATTACCACAGTGTTTATTTGCAATAACATTAAATTGCTTGAAAAAACTGAATTTTTTTTGATATCTTTTTAAGAAAAAATATCCATGTCCTTCTATGAAATTCATCGACAAATAATGGTAATGAAACAATCACTCTTACTAATAGAAGGTGTTTTTGTTGGGCTACATATATCTGCATGCACTAGTTGAAGAGCTTCATTGGCCTTCCATGATCTTCCTATTGGAAAAAAATCTTTGTGTTGTTTTCCAAGAATACAATATTCAAATCTCTAATTCTTCCACTCCATCATATGCAATCCATCCACCATATGTTTTTTGTAAAGTAAATATAAACCATGAAAGCTTAGATATCCAATCTTATATGCCACAACCAAGACTCGTCATCTAGGATAGCTTTCAAAACTTGAGGAATTCTACTTGCAAGTGTTAAGGGAAAGATTTGATTATTCATCATTGACATTGTTAGAATAACTTTATTGCTACTAGCTTTATCATAAATAACACACCTATTATCTTTAAGAACAACTCAATATCCTTTTTCAACTAGCTACCCATCACTAAGAAAAGTGTGTTATGAACCAAGTCTCTAATAAACATCATAGATAGATTTCTAATCACCTTTGTTTGTCTTGAGTGAGACGATGTCTTTACCCATCACTGCCATATTTGTTTTGTTTCCAATATTTACTTGAGATTTCACTTATTCATCCAAGATAGATAATATCTTCTTATTCCTTATCATATGGTTGTTGCAACCACTATATAAAAACCAAACATCTTTTGGAGATTCTTCAATCATCATACGAGTGAAAAACACAGAACCAAACTCTTCGTTTTCTTCTATGAAATTATCCCTTTGCTTGTTCATATTAAATATTTGTATCCTACTCTCAAACTCGTAATATCCATATTTTTTACAATAATGACATTGAATATGGGATTTACCAAAATTCCAATTACATCCATTAGTGTTGTTACTCCTTCCTCTTCCTTAACTTCTTCTGAGACTTCTTCATTTGCCTCTAGTTCCTCCTTTTCCTCGACCTCTATATGATGAAGATTCTCCTCAAGAAGAGTACTCTATTCTTTTATTTTTTGAATCATCAATGTTGACTTATGATTCAAATGCATGTTCAAGATATGTGCAATCTATAAACCTATTCATTCTTTTCTCATGTACTTGAGGTGATCCCATGAGCTCTTTAATGGAAATAATGCCAAATCTTTGGATTCCTCAATCATTGTTATGATTCAATCAAATATGGGAGTCAAACTACTCAATATTTTCTTAACTATCTTCTAATGTGTCAAAGTCTCTCCATGAGACCTGATTGAATTTATAATCCGTGTAACATGGGTGAAGAGATCATGCATAGATTTCAACTTTTTCATTGATAAAATCTCAAAATATCTTATTAGAATTTGAAGTTGACAATTTTTACCTTGTTTGTACCTTAATATGCATTTTGTAGTATATCCCATGCTTTCTTTGACATTGTTTCCACTGCAATTCTAGAAAAATTGACTAATGCATGGCTTGCTGAATATAAAGAAGCACTTTGAGTCATTTTTATTATTCTATTTCAACGAAAACTTAAATAGCAACTTGATGAGAACCCTCTAGAGTTATTATTTTTTTAGAGATCACATTTAGTTGTCGCTTTTACCCTATTTTGAAAACTAGTGCTATCAATAACACATTCTTTTCCAGGATTAAAATTACCACATTTTGTAACCAGGTCTTCAACAACCTTGTAATGTTGCTAACAAAACCCTTAAAATAAACCCTCAAATAAAAAATTGACGCTACCAACAATGTCATTTTTTTCCAAGGTTTAAATTACAATTTCTTTGAAATCATGGACTTAACAACCAGTATAGATGGAACCAAAATCTTAAAATCAACCCCTAAATAGAAATGTTGTGCTCCAAAAAGCACCCCAATATTTTTCGAACCAAAATATTACAATAATTTTGAAAAGAGGACCTTGACGATTGATACTCTTTCAACCAAAATTTTAAAATCAACCCTATGAGTAGCACACTGATTTTTTTGAGCTTAAAATTGCAACATTTTTTAAACTACAACCTAAAAA
>JZKD02S1619097.1:125437-136880 GCA_000966675.3 Picea glauca
AAGACCCACTCCCAACATGCCTTACTTGGCTTCACTCAACATCCCATATCTAACCAAACTGAAAAATGATCCCATATCTCACGAACCCACCTCGTCGAATATGACCACAAAACTACCTTCGGACATTCCCAAGTTTGAAGGAAAAGCTGGAGAGGACCCACCCAACCATGTCATGTCGTTCCACTTGGGTGTTCTTCCAATAACATAATGGAATATTCCATTCTTCTACGTTTATTTCAGAGAACCATCATAGGAACTGCGACCAAATGGTACATAGATGAGAAGTCGGGTTCCCATGCAACCTTCGAGTCTCTAGCCAAAGCCTTCCTGCCATTTTTTCAACTCCCTATTCGTCATGACCCTGGTCTAGAGATTCTTTCAGAATTCAAACAAAAAACTATCATTCATATCTCTGACCATATTCATGAGTGGCGTAGACGCCGAAGCATATGCAAAGACAATACCACTCCACAACAAAGACTCGATTCGTTCCTCTGATCACTCGTTCCTACCCTTTCCAAAGATGCGGCTACAACCTTCCCCCAAAATGAATATGAAGCCATCACGAAGGCACAATAGTTTGATCTCATCTACTCCCAATCATGATACCTATACATTGTCCTTCCAAATGCTCCTCATCCTGTGCCCTTCGACTAGGAAAAACCTGACACATCGTACACTGTTGATGGGTTGATTGGCTCCATGGCTCATATTCAGCCACACAAATAGTAGGTACCTGCATGCGAAACCAATCCATACCTTCCACCATATGGGGGAAATCCGTATTTCCACCCTGCGCCCCCCATCGCCCCCACCATCATTCATGTCCCCTCCTCTACCTACCATGGGTACACATCTACCCACGAACCTCCCTCAACCAATCCTTGTCCCACAACCGGTACCCCCACCAAAAAATTCATATAAACCTAGTAATAATGGATCCACCTCCACTTCTTACAACCCATATGGACCCCCATAGGGTAACCCATATTATCTCTTCCCAGCCCCCCCCAACCGATTGTACCCTCACATGGACAACACTAGGCAGGGGTCAATTTCATCCAACCTTCCCCTATTCAACAGGTTCAAGATTTTGAACAATTGAATATGACTAATCCACCTCACCAACCCAACAATAACCAGAATAAAGGAAATAATAGGAACCAAGGACAAGGAGGGAACCTCCCTCAACAAAACCCCCAAGCTAGGGGAAACCAGTGCCAACCCAACCAAAACCCTCAAGGGGGGAATAATAATGGCCAACCACGACAAGGGAGAAACAACAACCTTCACACTAACTACCCTTGCTCATTATGTAGATAATATGGCCATTACAATCACCATTTCCCCTAAATAGCTGATTATAAATGTATGAAGGAGGCCACAAACCCGCAAAGGGCACCTAACCCCCAAGGTCCACCACAGGAACCTCCCACTTATATACCACCACCACCACCGATGATATTACAAAATCCTATCCCACATCAAGGAGTCATTAATACTCAACCAGAAGGGGCCCAACGCCCACACCCCCAGGGGAAGTTCCCTCCACCTGACAAGCCCCACTCAGAGAATACCACTGATTGCAGTATCCTCCTCACCACTGAAGAGGAAATCCTCTTACAAACTTGCAGTCGCCAATATGGTACACCCCTCGATTCATTACCCACTACTTCGTATGCTCCCCAACTACCAATTGGACAACCCTTGATGATCCCTTGTCCTAACATTGAAGCCTTAGCCCACATGCCTTGTTCACCCTTGCAAAGGAATGTGCATAATCCTCATACTCGGGCCACCCATATCTATAGTCTTATTGATGATCTCGCTCAATCACTTGCTTCCATGTAAGTTATGGAAGTCCTTCAAACATGCCCTTCCCAATGGAAGGCATTGCTTTCACAATTGGGGGCACTAGATCCTGTAGACACTCGTCTAATCACATTTGAATTAGATAGATAAGAATCATGACTCCCATCGTTAGTCGCATTCCATATTCCTATCAAAATACGAAATATCATTGTCCATCACTATATCATAGACGAATGAGAATCCACTTGCATCATGTCCAAATGAGTGTGGCAAAAACTCAGTTTACCTGAGTTGATCCCCTCAACCATCACTCTTCGAGCTTATGATGGTCTCCCATTCCAACTTGAAGGCCTGTATCAAAATGTCCTATTCGAGCTAGGGGGCAAGACAATTCTCATCGACATCAAATTCATTGACGCCCAATTGGATTACAATATCCTCTTTGAACGAAGCTACATGTACGCCATGCAGGCTATAGATTCCTTGGTCTTTCGCACCATGCTCTTACCTCACAATGGGAAAATCATCACCATTGATCAATTAAACCACCATGAACCCAACCAATCAGGACACATTAATAACATCCTTTCACTTATCCACTCGAGCACTGACCTTGTCCCAATGATAGATGTCAGACCAGGGCTATTTTAGGATCCATCCTTGATTGACACATATCAAGGCTTCTCACCTCTCAATCCCACCACCATCGTTTTTTTCATTGTCATAGCCAATGGAATTGAGATACTTGACCCCTCGTCCACCGAGATCTCATCTAACTCCACATCCACTCCTTCCCATCTAACCCTGATACCTCCTAACGAACTCCCCATACATACTCCTTAGGAAGGAACATCGGAGAGTCCACCACCCATGGGTCACATTCCCATTTGGCAGATAGTACCACAAGCCATCACCCAAATACACATATTTTACCCCCCCACGAGTAACAACATATCAAGTTGTTTCTACCCTCACCTTACCAAATATGGTCATAGCCATCCTTGTATGGCATCTAGAACCACCAACTATGGTATCGAGTTTATCTCTTCCACCACAACCCTCAGTCCCATTACCGCAAACAGTGGCTCATCCGTCCACTCACCCAATCGGTCACACAGTTGGGGTAAATATTACCACTATAGGAGATGCTTACTATGAAACAGAGGGAACTACCACAAACCAATGAGGCACACGCAAAAAGAATGAACCTTCTATCCCTCCCCCACCCCACATACCACCCCCATGCGCATTGTGCAACACTGTTGGACACCCTACCAATCTCTGCCTTGCTTTACCTGAGTTAGAGAATCTCATTCCAAAACCCATAAGTACACCACTACTACCCACAACCACAGCTCCAACGACCTCGCAGGAACCTTCCTCCTCAAAACCTCATAGTTTGAGAACTAGGCACTCTTATGCGATCTTCTCTCAACACGTCCATTATATGCACCACTACCCAACGCTCCCTCAATTTAGGACTACTCTAGCAGCAGTATGCCAAACCATATTACCCACATCTCCCTCTGTCTCAACCATTACTGACATCCACTATATTTCTACATCAGTCAATGAGCGCATGCGACGCCCTTGCGCATTGTGCCACTTATCCGACATGTCCACTACACAAAAGATCATTCGGGTGGGCTATTTTTGGCCCATGTTGTTTCATGACTGCATACACATAGTTAAATGATGCGACAAATGTCAGTTATATGCACATAAGGCTCGAGCACCACCTGCCCTCTTGTATCCCGTAATCACGATTGACCCCTTCTGTAAATGTGGCATCGATTTCATGACATGCAACCCTCCATCCAACAATGGAGATAATAACATTATAGTCGTCGTTGACTAATTCACCAAATGGGTTGAAGCTGTGCCCATGTTCAACAATACGACCGACAAAATGACACATTTTTCTTCAACCATGTCATCTCTCTTTAGGGTCCCCTACAACTAGTCTCTAACCATAGTAAGCACTTCGAAAACAAAGTCTTCACGGAGCTATCAGCCAAATTAGGATTCACTCATGAATTTGCCTCATCCTATTACCCACAATCCAATGGGCAAGTTGAGTCGATCAACAAAGTTTTCAAAACTATGCTTCAACGCACAGTTGACAAACACAAGACCAATTGGCATCATATTATTTTCCCAACTTTATGGGAATATCAGACGGTTGTCAAAACGACCAGTGGTTTTACGCCCTTCCACTTAGTCCACGAAATCGAATCTGTACTCCCCATTGAGTGCGAAATCCCAGTGTTGCGCACTGCAATTGAGCTATTTCCTAACACACTGCTACTTGAGCAAAGGTTGTTCTCCCTCGAATCACTCGATGGATATCGATGAGCATCCTTACAGAACAATGAAGCAACAATAAAGCATACCAAATCCACCTTTGACCGCCAAGTTAACCTTTGGTCATTTACCAAAGAAGACCTTGTGTTGGCCTACGATATCTCCCATGATACCCTCAACCACAACAAATTTGAATCCCTATGGCAAGGATCCTGTGTCATCCGTCATTGCCTTACTAAGGGAACCTACATCTTAGGCCACCCTAAAGGTGCTACCCTCAAGAACCCGGTCAATGGGTTATACTTGAAGAAATTCTACCCCTGAGCGTAACTATTTTACCTTAGGTTTTCCTTTATTTCCTAGTTGTTTTTAGTCTTTTTCCTATAGCTCTCTCATTATGTGAGCCTAATCCAGTGTCCTTGTGTCAACGGATGAATTTTTCGTTCACTTATCACGTCCGGTACACGGATAGAGCCAGTCGTTGGACTGTGAATCTTGCTTCGACAACTTGGGCCATTTACACCCCCGACCATGTGTTTCTCCACTATGCCTCGGCCCAACCACCAATAGGCAAACAGAATATGATGTCATCATTGGAATCCTCTCTAAGACTAGTCACCTACATATTCGTCACCTTAGTGTTCTTTTCAATTCTCATCTCATCATCCATCAACTTAACAATGTGTATCGTGTCTGAGATCCATGTCTTTTTCGCAAGTACCTGCAAGTCAAACTCCTGCTACAGAATTTTGAGTCGATCACATTTACTCATATTTCTAGGAATCACAACCAAATAGAAGATAACATAGCTAACCAAGTACTAGATTATCATTTATCACATTAACGTACATGTTGCATTCATCCATCAACAGATAAAACAAGAACACATAGCATATCAAACAAAAACACATATCATATACATACACACATATCCCAAAAAAGGTCTACTTATATATATAGATAGCTCATGTGTTTGATACAAAAATAAGTACATATACACCTTAGCTCCATGGCTAGGCCCTCTCATCACATCTATACAAAAGGGGAGTTCAAACAACTCCTACATAGTACAAAAACAGGCCTAGCATGTATGCGGTCCTCCTACCACCTAGGGTGACCTTAATTGCGGTACGTCATCACTAGCTAGCAGAGCTCCCCCAGGAGGAATATCCACAACAGGGATCTACTCCGTCATAGTCACACCCACAATTGCTGCCCATTGAATCACACGATTGCCCGTGCAGATCCACCACCACACCCAAACAAATGGACGTACGACCCTCTGTACGCCACCCTACCCTCCCAAAAACATGCCTACACTATGCATGAGGTTTTGATGACTTACCTGGGTCTCTCGCCACTCGAATTTGACCTTGCTTGCTCTCCCACTATAATATCCCTAGGTCGAACCCAATAGTAATATAAATGAAAATGTACTTAAGATGGTGAGTTGTTTGATATCATTTTGTATGCACCTTTCATGGCATTGTGCACGCATGTATTGCGCAGTAAAATGAGGAAGTGTGCACATTCCAGGATAGCGTGCGTAGCAACTTAAGTTCGTGCGATTTTGAGTCCAGGGAGCCCTTGTGTATATGCTTTGTTTTATAGGCTGGTGAGCCAATTTTGTGATTATTAGGTTGGAGAGCCTAGATGTTAAAGGCCAGTGCGCCTACTTTTGTATATGTCTCAACATTATTATAAAATACATCGTTGTGCACAGACTGACCATGATAAAAGAGTATGGGGGACTAAACTCCACTAGTTAAGGAAAGGGTGGGGGATAAAAGTTAAGGAAAATGGGCTAAGACAGGGAGCTTAAGCCAAAAATGAATATTATATTAATATTTCTTAAAGTATAAAGTATGGATAATTATTTTATCCTAAGTTCTAAAGATGGGGACAAGTGGGCCAAAGTAGCTTCCAACATGACAAGTGTCAAGTTAGGGACATGCATACATATTGTTTGGACTTAGTTCATTTCCCATCATTTTTTTCCACCATTGTTCCCATCATTCATTCATCCAGTCAATCATCCATGAGCATTAACACACTCATTGAGCTATCCTCCGTACCTTCATGTCATTGTACCTAAACCTGTATCCATACCCATACATGTTTGGGTAGCTGGTTAGCTTGGGAGCTGGACTAAAGAAGCGAGTTGTCAGGCCCGTGAGAAATCTCTCTAGGTGAGAGAATTGCTAGGAATTGATTTCCTGAAGGTGTTAAACTACAGCTACAGAGCTCTAAGACTTCCTTTCCGACCTGTTGCTGAAGCTTGGAAAGGAAGTTGGGCAGCTGAAGGACTATTGGGCAGAGAAGGGGCACACTTCCTAGGATGGGACAGGCATGTGGGGAATGAGGGACTGTAGGTTGTTAGTTTGAGTGGGCACCCGTGACAGAGTCTTTCCTGTTGTCTATGAATCATTAGCCTAGTTAGGAATCCATTTACCCGGGTGGAGTTTAGTCCCACCTCGGGGGTGACCCACTGCTGAGAGTGATGAGTAGTGTGGTCTAAGGCTGGGAGGTTCGTGGAAGGTTTACACGCAGTTGGTGATATTCTTACCAAGATAAGTGTCAATTGTGTGATAAATTTACATGCTGCATTATTATTTACGTGTTTATTTTTATGACTTTATCCTATGTGTGGTTATAACTGTCTGTATATTTAAGGGTATTTCCTATATATACTGCATGTATGCGTTTACTATTATTTCCGTATGAATATGTGTATTTACAGTATGTATATGTCTGTTTACGTTTTATATATAAATTTCTGCAAGAGTTTTGTGTATATGTTTGAATTGCATGCAATTCAAAAAATTTGTGGCATAGCTCAGTGGGATGCTGGGTATGTTACAGTATGTTCCGCAGAGAGAACAAAAGCGTCCTCTGGTGTAGCATGCCCCAGTGTGGATGGTCGGGGATGTTACAATATGGTATCAGAGCCTCAGTTTTCAACACCGAGCCTGGATGGGCCGAGCAAGTTGAGTTGAAGCGAAATTTCATAGAGGATTGATTTCGAAGTGGCCAAATTTCGAGTTGCATAGCATCCATGGTAAAAAGTAACAACAATTGTGTGCGGAATTGGGAAAAAACCCTAATTTCAGTTGTTAAATTTATGGGAAAATTGAGAAATTCGGCCATGTGGTGAGATATTATTGATTTAATATTTGTTCTAGCAAATTCAGACTTGGAATTGGTCGAATTTAAAGTTACAGTGAAGCCATGACAGTTGGAGCGAGATTAGTAATTAAAATTCTCAATTCGTGAATTTAGTTTGGGAAAAATTAGTTCCAGAAATGTCAACCCACAACGATTTGTTGTTGTAGAGGTTGAATTGGTGTTATCGGGGTGAAATTGAGAAAATTTAATAGTTGCAAAATGTCTATGGTAAATTGGGGAAAAAGTTAGAAAAAAGCCTCAATTTCTGTAGTGGAATTCACGAGGAATTGATGTGCATAAAAATGAATGTGTGTAGGTGGGCGCACTAAAAATGCATAATGCGCAGTAACAATTTTGTGATATGTAAAAATTGTGCACTGTGCGGTAAAATATTGGCGTGTTGGTGCACGCGGTAAATTTTGGCACTGCGCGGAAAAATGTTGGTGTGCGGTTGCGTGCACTAACTTTTGGAACTGGGTGGAAAAATATTGGCGTGCTGGCACGCGCGCTCGCTAAATTTTGGCCCAGCACGGAAAATGTTGGTGTGCGAGTGTGCGCACTAAATTGAGCATTGCGCGATGTAGATTGATTGACGCATGCGTAATACTAGCACGCGGTGTGAAAACACATAATAATGGCATGTGTGGTGTGAGCATTATTGGCAGAGCGCAGTGGAGTTTGGTTGGTGCGCGCACAATGTGGGTATATGTTGTCGCGCGAGAGTTTAGTTAATGGTGCRCGCACAATGTGGGTATAYGTTGTCGCACGACAATTTAGTTAATGGTGTGAGCAAAGTATTGGTGTGCGGTGGGGGCATACTAAAATTTGGCAAGGTGGAGTGCGTAAAGTGAAATGCGTGTGAAATATTAGTGCGCGATACAAAATTTGCACGCAACAGGTAATGGTGCAAGAACCAAAACTGAGCGCGGTGGATTTTGGCGCRCRACACAAAAATAGTGTGCACYATTTATTGGCGCGACAAAGAAGTGATGCATAGTGGTTATAGGTGCACAGAGCATGATTTTCCTTATGGTGTTGCTGCGTATGCTAAATATGGGTTTACAGATTGAAATTTGTGTGYGCGAAGTCATTTGGAGGGTGAACAACAATGGAAAACCAACGAAATTCCACGACATTTTAYACTACTTGAATGTCATCTTTTTGCARCGCGTTTTTTAGGCCCTTAAGAGCATTTTTAGCTACTCAAAAACCATGAGAACAGAGTGTACCAATGTACACTATGTCTTTGCATCTCAAATAAAATAGCTCGGAGAGAGATTTCTAATGGTGTAAATTGTTCGTCAAACATAGCTTTTATGAGAAAGTTATGGCACAAACAGTGAAGGGTAAATTTTAAGACTCAACTAACTTCAAAGAGCCATAACTTTATGCTCCAGAATCCGATTGAGGCGCAGGAGTAGTCAATGGAAAGCGATTGAACCATAGAAGACAATCTCAGAGCTGAATTAAATTTCTAGACATGTTAAAAATTCTTAATATGGAAAATAAGGTACTTGTAGCATTCGAGACCAAAAACATGAATTGGCCTAGAACTTTAACAGGTTGTAACTAGCATCCCGAAACCTAGAAAAAGTGAAACTTGGACAGAGTGTCCATAATATGAATATAAATAAACCCAATTGAGATCTTATGAAAAATCCAATGGAGTAGGCGCAAAAATGCATCATTACAACGCAGAGTTGAGCCACGTTGATGTGTGAATAGAAAAATTAATGAGAAATTTTCAAATAACCATAAATTTCTGCTCAAGACTTGGAATTGAGCATAGAAACAGGCGTTGGAAAGGTCTCGGATAGTATAATATAATCATTCACCCAAAAAATTTATCTGGGCATTCAATTTTTGGGAAATCAGAAGAAATAATTATGATATATTATTGAACCAGAATGGTCATATTTTTCATGAGATTGTTGAAATAGTTAGCTTGACAAAGTTTTGTTGACTGCACATTTTGCAGAGTTAACAACAACTAGATCATACTAGGATCAACATAGATTCTAGAGAAATGGAAGAGGCATAGGGGAATTACAACCAGGAATATGAGATCAGAGGGATGAATGTCCATCTGGGCATTGAAGGAACAAACTCCAATGGGCATGGAGAAGGAAATGATGAAAACATGAATATGGTAGAGACCATTAAAAATTTATAAAAGGATTTATAAAGCCATAAAGATGATAGTGAAAGGATTATGAGAGCCAAGGAGCAGAAATAGGACATCAATATGAAGTTAATGTAGAGCTTGGACATAATAGAAAATACATTGAATAATGAGAGTGGCTCAAACAAATCAGGAAGTCACCGGTCTCCTGATGAGAAAAGAAGAGCCAGAAGTGTTAGTAGACATCACCGTCACTCCCAGAGGCATTCCAATAAGAGAGCACACAACAACTCAAGTCCATCCCCTATTAGGAAGCATAAGGGGTCTGGGGTGGATGAGCTACGAGGAGAAATGAACAAAATCAAACCTCCTACATTTGATGGTGAGCACAAGAAGGATGAAGATGCAGAGACATGGCTGATGGGAATGAGAAAGTACTTTCAATTACATAATTATTATTCTCATGCAGAAGGTAGAATTTCCATCTATGAACTCAAGGGAAAGGAATCCATGTGGTGGGATCAGCTTGTGCAGGTGCAACACATTAAAGAGAAAAGTGTTACTTGGAGAGAATTCAAGAAGCATTTTGAGAAGAAATACTTGACTAAGAGATACTATAACAAGAAAATGAAAGAGTTCTTTGAACTCAATCTTGGGGGTATGACCATAGATGAATATGAGAAAAGGTTTTTAGAACTGTTGAAGTATGTTTCTTTCATCAAGGATGAGACAATTAAGATTCAAAGGTATTTAAGTGGATTGTCATCATTCATCAATGATAAAATATAGTATGATAATCCCAAGACATTGGAGGAGACCATAAGGCGAGATAAATGCCTATATGGTCAACAAAAAGCAAGGCCAACTTTCCAAAAAGCTTGGGAAGACAAAAATAAATTCAAGATGGATCAGAGGAAGAAGGGAACTAAGCCACCGTTCTTCAGAAATAATCCTCAGGGACATCCAACTTCTAGAGAACCCAGAACGATTGAGACAGGGGTTCAAAGGCCAATGCAACCACCTATTCAATGTTGGGGTTGTAAAGGGGATCATATGTTTAGAGATTTCCCTCACAAAGGTGAAAAAATGAGAATTGTTCACAATGTATAGAAAACTGAAACAGTGGAGGACATGGGCATAAATGTACCAAGGATCTATGCATCCCTGGACAACAAGCAAGCAGAGTATCGGTCACACATGATTGAAGTGGAAGGTATGATCAACAACCAAACCATTGCTATTTTAACTGATTCAGGATCTAGTCATAGTTATATAGATCTTAAGATGGTGGAAAGTTTGCAATTGCCAAGAAGCAAGCATGGAAAATCTTGGTTGGTACAGCTGGCTACTAGAGCCAAAAGAAAAGTTAATGAGATGGTTAAGTCATGTCTTATGGACATGAATGGACTGAACACCAGGGCAGATTTGAACATCTTTCCTTTAGATTCCTATGAATGTCTAATTGGGATGGATTGGTTGGACCAACATCATGTTATCCTAGACTATCATAACAAGACATTTACTTGCTTGGACGAGGAAGGGAATCTAAGAAAAGTGCAGGGAATTCCTAGGGAAGTAACCATCAGAGAAATTTCAGCATTGTAGTTGAAGAAATGTTACAGAAAGGGGTGTCAAATATTTGCAGCTCATATGGAAAAGACACCTAAAGATAAGGTGCAAAATTTGGAAGATCACGTAGTCCTGAAATATTTTGAATATGTGTTCAAGGAGGTACCATGACTACCCCCAAAGAGAGATATTGATTTCTCTATAAAGTTAATCCCTAGAGCAGCTCCAATGTCAAAGACTCCTTACCGAATGAATACACTAGAGCTGAAGGAGTTGCAAATGCAGCTTGAATAATTTCTGAAGAAGGGGTATATATGCCCAAGTGTGTCACCTTGGGGTGCCCCAGTCTTGTTCGTGAAGAAGAAATATGGGACATTAAGATTGTTCATTGATTTCAGACAACTTGATAAAGTGACTGTAAAGAACAAGTATCCTCTTCCAAGGATTGATGACCTCTTTGATCAATTGAAG
>JZKD02S1619097.1:141100-157655 GCA_000966675.3 Picea glauca
ATGATCCAACATAATCAAGTGATTGAAGATATGTTGAGGATGTATGTGATGGATAAACCATCAAAATGGGAAGACTACCTACACTTGGTAGAGTTTGCTTATAACAATGGGTACTAAACATCTTTAAAGATGAGCCCATTTGAGGCACTTTATGGCAGAAAGTGCAACACACCAGTAAGATGGGATAACCCAACAGATAGAGCAGTGGTTGGGCTAGATTTTCTCAAGGAAATGGAGGAGCAAATGATAAAAATAAAACAAAATTTAAAGGCTTCCCAAGATAGGAAGATAAACTATGTTGATAAGGGTAGAACTCACAGGGAATTTAAAGTTGGGGACCATGTATTTTTGAAAGTGAAAGCCAACAAAAGATCCCCGAAGTTGAGAAATTGTTCAAAATTGGCAGCTCGCTATTGTGGGCCATTTGAAATCCTAGAGAGGATTGGTCCAGTGGCTTATATGATTGCATTTCCTGCATTTGCGTTTGTTCATAATGTATTCCATGTATCATTGCTAAAGAAATATATACTTGATGCTAATCATGTTATTGATTGGAATATGATTCAGGTGGAGAAACAAGACACTTTTCAAGTGCATCTGGTACGCATTTTGGACTAGAAAATCAAACAACTCCGGAATTGAGCCATAGGGCTTGTAAAGGTCCAATAGACCTGGTATGGTCCTGAGGATGCTACTTGGGAGCATGAGGATGCAATGAAGGCATAATACCCACATCTTTTTGAGGATTTTTGAAATTTTGTTGTGTCTGGGTACATAATGCACCAAGGACAATGCATAAATAAGGGGAGGGGATTATAATATCCCTAGGCCGAACCCAATTGTAATGTAAATGAAAATGTACTTAAGCTGGTGAGTTGTTTGATATCATTTTGTATGCACCTTTCATGGCATAGTGCGCGCATGTACTGTGCAGTAAAATGAGGAAGTGTGGACATTCTATGATACCGTGCGCAACAACTTAAGTGTGCGTGATTTCGAGGCCAGTGAGACCTTGTGTATATGTTGTATTTTATAGGCTAGTGAGCCAGTTTTGTGATTATTAGGCCAGAGAGCCTAGATGTTAAAGGCCAGTGCGCCTACTTTTGTATATGTCTCAGCATTAATATAAAATACATCGCTGTGCGCAGACCGACCACAATAAAATAGTATGGGGGACTAAACTCTACTAGTTAGGGAAAGGGTGGGGGCTAAAAGTTAAGGAAAAGGGGCTAAGCCAGGGAGCTTAAGCCAAAAAGGAATATTATATTAATATTTATTAAAGTTTAAAGTATGGATAATTATTTTATCCTAAGTTCTAAATATGGGGACAAGTGGGCCAAAGTAGCTTCCAACATAACACGTGTCAAGTTGGGGACATGCATACATATTGTTTGGACTTAGTTCATTTCCCATCATTTTTTTTCCATCATTTAATCATCCAGTCAATCATCCATGAGAATTCACACACTCATTGAGATATCCTCTGTACCTTCATGTCATTGTACCTAAACATGTATCCATACCCATACCTGTTTGGGTAGCTGGTTAGCTTGGGAGATGGACTGAAGAAACGGGTTGTCAGGCCCGTGGGATATTGAAGAGGTGGGTTGTCGGGCCGTTAACAATCTCTCTGGGTGAGAGAATTGTTGGGAATTGATTTCCTGAAGGTGCTAAACTGCAACTACAAAGCTCTGAGACTTCCTGTCAGGCCTGTTGCTGAAGCCTGAACAAGAAGTGGGGTAGACGAAGGACTGTTGAGCAGAGAAGGGGCACACTTCTTGGGGTGGGACAGGCATGTGGGGAATGAGGGACTGTAGGTTGTTAGTTTGAGTGGGCACTTGTGACAGAGTCTTTCCTGTTATCTATGAACCATTAAACTTGTTATGAATCCCTTTACCTAGGTGGAGTTTAGTCCCAGCTCGGGGGTGACCCACTGCTGAGAGTGATGAGCAGTGTGGTCTAAGGCTAGGAGGTTCGTGGAAGGTCTGCACGCAGTTGGTGATATTCTTACCAAGATAAGTGTCAATTGTGTGATAAATTTCCATGCTGCATTATTATTTACGTGTTTATTTTTATGGGTTTATCCTATGTGTGGTTATAACTGTCTGTACATTTAAGGGTATTTCCTGTATACACTGCATGTATGCATTTATTGTTATTTTCGTATGAATCTGTGTATTTACAATATGTATTTGTCTGTTTACGTTTTATATATAAATTTCCGCAAGAGTTCTATGTGTATATGTTTTAATTGCATGCAGTTCAAAAATTTATGTGGCATAGCTCAGCGAGATGTTGGGTATGTTATAGTATGTTCTGCAGAGAGAACAAAATCATTCTCTGGCGTATGCCCCGGCGTGGATGTTCGGGGATGTTACACCCATGACTCAGAAACATCCATGCAGACAACTCTCATACCTCCACAATAATAAGTACAAATGAGGTGGTTATGTGGGCCCCATGTCCTTATATACACCCTTTTTCCTAACTTCCTCATGTCCGTTTGGGAGCATTCAAGTTCTGTTTCTCACACCATTCGCACCTACGAGATCCATATTCCTTCACCTTCACAACGATACTTTGAGATTCTCATTTCAGTCTGGATCCCTGAGGACCCCATTTTGGAACCCCAGACATAGGTACGCCTCACTGGATCACATTTCATTAATAAGCAACTGTTATATATGTTTTATTTTGATATATGTTTCACATCTGGTATTTGGTTTGAATGTGCAGGTCCTCACCCGTGACTCCCTTCACGCCGTCAATCATGGACTCCCTTGGCTCCTCCAAGTATACATTCCAAACTAGAATACAATTCAACCCTCTTCTCATAGTTTCATTCTCCAATCACACCCCTTGACATTTATCCTTAGGATCCCCACACTCGGCTCTGCGATACCATCACCTCCATTGCATTCAGGTACTATCATTCGATAGCTCTCTCACCTCCATGAGTTGTCCCACATATATTTACCCTTGGCATATTGACACTCATGTTGTTCTACCCATTAAGCTCAAGAGTCTTGGTAGTGTTTCTCATCAGAGCAAGAACCTCATACTTCTTCCTCATCTTCATGCTAACCACCCCATTATGGACTCCCACATTATGCTTTTGGTTAAATTAAATTCACCTCTGCATTATCATTAACCCTCCATATCATCCAAAATCAATTTCCCATCCGCAATGTCATCCCCCATTCATCTACCTAGTACATAAACTAACCAATGGGGTCCCCACCCTCCACCAGTATCTACTTGTGCCCTATATATGCCAAGCCATAATTCACTGGGGCACCTTTTTCTGTACATGTACTTTCAACCCCATTATTTATTCATTTGGTAATTGTAAAAAGCACGTTTTACATTTCCACAAGTACAATAGATTTTTTCCATTGCACCCGATGGCGTTTTCCCTTGGCACATTGCAACTCTTGTTACCCTTGGTTGGGGCATCTCACTTCCCTCACACCCTTTGCAGGCCATTTGTATCCAAGCCAAAATTTTGACCACCATAGGCCTATGTGTCCCTTATCACTCTATATTTTGACCTCTGCTACATCTTGCAATCTCACCCATTCAACACAATTTTTCCCATATCTGACCGTCCCCCTGACACCAGATAGTATTTTACGGTTGCTTCCATACCCACCCTCTAACCAAGGGTAGTTATTGAATCCCATATATTCTAGACATCGTTCATGATTATCACCCCATTCACAGATACCAATATAGTTTCTGACACTATTTTGATCAACCAAATATCTAGAATCCCTTTGCTTCTGGTTGTCGCGTCACCTTTCGTGTCGAAATCAACTAATTCCCATAAAGGTGGCAATATATTGGCTCTCATTCCATCGACAATGAACATCCTCGGACGACATAGAGAGAGTCCTCATTTCTCTTTGATGTCGTTGATCCCCATGACATTCGACTCCAACACAATTTCATGTTACGATGGATCTTACTTCACAACCATTGTAGTTTTTAGTGGCAGCTGAAGACCTCTAAATTTGTTAGGACATCAATGCCTTTGAGTCATCAACCTCTCTATTCATAGCCAGTTCTATCATCAGAATCATCATTTGTTGTTTCTTATGCCCCCGAGGGCGCTGCAGATATCTACTTTGTCAACAAAGTTCAGTTATTTCTATCCCTTTATGATTTCATAATACGAGCATGGGGCATGCCCGCCTCATTTGTACAAACACTTTTTGTTTTTCTAGCATACTCTGTACTGATCTTATGCCCTCTCTCCCTTCGACGGATGGCTCCCACAACTCCTCACGTTCAAGTTTTCTCTCTTTCTACACAATGTCATCATCACCAAAAGAAACGATGTATTATGGCTATACTTATGCTCCTAACATCACACATCCGAGGGCATCTTTTATCACCGAAAAATGGCTCACTACAAATACATACAATGGATGAAGAAACATTTAACACAAACACAACATACTACCAATACTTATGGAAGGATTACACTCAGTTTGGAAAGACAATCATAAAACTATATAAAAGTGGTTCTCGAAATCTATGACATTAAACAAAAGTAGCACGTGCACACCCGTGTAGGCTAACATGGTGTACAACACATACAATGCGCGACTGATAGTCAAAAGACCCACGCCGACGCAAAAATGACACATTGATGAGTTTGGTCGGGCCTCAACCACTTTTAGGACAGAGTGGATCTCCCCCATACCCAAAATCGCTCACAAATTTTACCTTGGGATCACTGAAAAGGATGGAAGGTACCTCCAAGGGCCTCCCATTCACACTTGAAACTAGTTGGGAAAAATCTGTCCATCCTCCTATAAATAAAGGGCCATTGTATGCCAAAAAGAAGAAGCATTCGAGTATTGTTTTGTTGCTCATTTTTAGCTTTGAGAAGCCATCTTCCTCTTAGAAAGATTTGGGCATCCATAACAAGTGTTAGGATTCTCTCCTCTTGAGTAGTCCACCACTCTTTTGTTCACCTTTTTCCTTTGTTAGCCATTGATAGTAGAAAAAAGACTTTGTACTTGGGGACTCAAGAGCCTTCTCAAGGAGGAAGAGGGGACTCATAAGTTCCCATATTTCTCCAAGGAGTATCAATTCGAAGATCAGTTTACTTGGTATATATCTCTTGTGTTTTCTTTGTGCATTCATTTCAAGTTATTGCTTTCTTAGTTTAGTTTTATTTCATTGTTGTTTATTTCTTGTTTCTTTATATTAGTTGAGCCACTAACCAACTAACTCTTTGTTGTGATTTCTGAATAGCCTAACTAGATAGTTAAGGGACCTCCTTTTGCTCACCCTTGTGACAAAATGAACCCAACACAATGGATAGGGGCTAGGATGACCACAAACCTCTAATCCAAGCTTGTTGACCATATTCGTTGCTATGAGATTAGCATGTGAACCATGGTCGAACATAATGCCTATCTTGGTCTTCTTGACCTAGATCTTGACGTGGAAGAGTTTGATCATCTCCTTCTCTTCCTGGTGATGAAGGCTAGTTAGATTTACCTCCTTTTGCATCTCCACATTAGAGCATCTTTCAACTTGATTGCTTGAATCCGTGGCTAGAAGATTCTTTTTCTTTGGATCCTTCTTGGGGTTCTCTGGGTTCACCTCTGGATGTTGTTTCCAACACTTTTCCTCAGCGTGAGCATCAATATTGCAAATGTTACAATGTTTGATGGGATCCTTGCACTGATGTGCAGTGGTTGTCATCTTCTTATCCTTCCCCCCTTTCTACTTCTTCTTCCCCTCCTTGGAAGCTTCCTGATGCTCTTTCTGCTTGGAAATGCTTGGCTTCCCTTTCTTATGACCTATGTTTTCCAAATACCATGCCTATACACATGCCTCGTCCAATGTCCTTGGTTTGAAAAAGATCACTTAATTTTATAGATGGCTATGTAGACCCCCTAGATACTTGAGGAGTATATATGGGTTCTTGGGAGAGATACCCAACATGATGACCATCTTTCTGAACTCAGTGGTGTACTCTTATACATTCTACGCTTGATTTTTCCTAAATTAGTGCCACCCTATCCATTGATCCTCTACATACCCGATAGAGTAGAATTGAGACTCGACGAGGGTTTTGAATTCCTCCCACCTTGTTACTAGTGGATCGCCCTCCAGCCTAAGTGTTTCCATATGGATTTCCCACTAGATTAAAGTATGGCCCTCTAACTTCGGTCTGATAAATGATATCTTTTGTTCTTCATTTATATGGTGAATGATAAAATAAACTTCTAGTTGCTGCAAACAATGACTTAGTTTTAATGCATCGATCAAACTCACCTTGGTATGGTTTTATGTCCACTTTTGCTTCCATATTGAATAAAGGTTGTGAAGGGTTTATGGTACTGGAACTCAACTGCTCTTTTTCAGGTTATTTTCGTGACTCCTTTCAGGGTCTTCATTATCCCACCGTTTCCCATTTGATCTGATCTCTAAGTTTGAGCCTCCAACTTCTTCGAACTTTACCGAGCTTGCTTGCTAGAGCTGGCATGAGGAGGGACATACTGCGAGATATGTCAATAAATTGCTTTTCTAGCATCACAAATCTCTCATCTGTTGGATCTCGAGGGTTGTTATGAACAAACTTGTCGACCATGGAGGGTTCTACAAATTTCTTCTTAAATCAATTCTTGGATTTTTGTAACTTTCCACAATTACCCCAAGAAAACCTGCTCTGATACCAATATGATATTTAAACTATTGTGGATATTCCACTGGACAGTTCGTCACAACAGATCTAATAAAATACTGAAATCTTTACTATGATGGTTAATTTCCTTTAGATCTTAGATCCTCTAATTACGGGGTTTATGCTTTAAATGTGTGAAATACTAGATGAAATGCAAAAAATAAAGAACAAAAATAAATACTCACACACCATCCACAAATAAACACAAAATATAACGTGTGAAACTCAATACGGGAGAAAACCCAACTAGAAGGTGAGACCACTTTGCTCTCTTTTATTCAAATGCAAGTACAAAGAAATAAACACTCTCTGTGGAGTTGTCTTTGACACTATGGCTTGTATGGCTACTATAGAATCTCTCCTCCTCTATTATGCTTTCAAAATACCACTCCTAGGTGCTCTCCTCAACTATGGAACAAATATAATGCTAAAGAGCGGGACCACTTCTCCTCCTAGTGGCACAATATTTAACATTGCCCAATAACCATCTAGGGGTAGAGTTTTGACTTCCTCAACACTCAATTGTGATAAGGTTTTGAACCTTATAAAATCTTCTTGAAAGTGCATACTTGGCTAGCCCCATATGCATGGGTAATGAGGCTAAGATGGCATCCACTTATACCATGGTGATCAACATGATAGGTTAACTTGCAAGACATGATTTTTGTATAGTTGAAAAGGTCTCGATGTGTATAATAACATGAAGGGGTCTAAGTTAAAGTTGAGGAAGCTTTGCCCCCCCAAAATATATGAAATTCATAACAATTAATACATATTTAATCAAAAGTAAAGTTATGAATAAAAGATCATCTCGAAAAAGATTGTCTCAATCTATAGAATAATGAGGTGTTTTAATGAGAGATGTTGTCACAACAACAACAACAAAATAATAAATAATTACATGTTGAACTTGTTATGTGAAAATATAAAAAAAAAATAATAATTAAAATATTCAACTAACATTAATCAATTTTTTTAACTTTAATGTTTTTTATCATTTAATATAAAAAACTAGATGATAAAAAGAATTACAACTAAAGAAATTTTATCCTCTCTTATACATTCAGGTTTTTGATAAAATTTAGGTTAATAATAAGTCACAGCGTTATTTTTGGGTGAAGTAACTATGTAACCTCTTCGATTTTTTTAATCTCATGAAAACGTTATTGGCCTAGCCACAAGTAGTCGTTTAAGCTGCATTGTTCATAGCATCAAACAACTATTTATATTAAGATGTTGGCTAGTTATTTTACGAAAAGTTTTTTTTGGTGAACATAGAAAAGTTGATAAGATGAAACGAATCCTTAAAAGAATATGCTAAATTTTATTATTGATTAACAAATAAACGGTTGAGCTTCATTTATCTAGTGTTAATATTTTAATTGCAATAGTTAGCTATCAAAGTAATTTTTAAATATGATTAGGTAAATGTAAAAAAGTAAACACATAAACGGATGTTTTATAATATCTAGGAAGTTAATGATTGAAATCACAGCCATTTATTTTGTGTGACTACTAAGAATATTCCAGCCATATTTGATCCTGTCCACTATTAAATCTACCCATTGTCAATAGGTGTACGCCTTTGGGCGTAATTAAACAACTATTTATATTAAGACGTTGGCTAGTTGTTTTAAGAAAAGATTTTTTTGTTAGAATCTGGTCATATAAATTTACATGAATCATTAATTTTTGTTGTTCAAAATCCATGCATAAATAAATTCAGCATGTTGAAAAACTCTTAGGACACTCTAATTTTACAGAAATAATCACTTAAATCTACTAATTCAACAATTTATCACCTGATTTTAAACAAATATTCCCCAAAAAAATCTTCATTTAGTAAAATCTTTAACCTGCCACTTTACATTTACAGCTGTGATCTCTAAGACGCAGTGACTCAAATCTAGACATTAGGCCCTGGTGACTGGAATCTTACAAGACAGATTGCGGCAGGTATATATGTTTAAGATATGCATTCAAAGCTGTACAGCCTAATCTGTATGTCCCATACCAAACACAAGGTGCTTACCGCTGCTGGCCTTAAAAGCAGGGAAGGGTAATGTCCACTTCTGCCATTGTAGCTACGAGATTTTCCTTCCATTCAATTCCGTCGACATGTTGCCTGCCCGTCCCATACACATGGGACCCTCAGTCGTCATCGCTCTCGGGCTCACTTTTGTTTTTTTCGAACAAGTGATCAAAATCTGCGTGTACAGAGATAAGGAAGCCATGAGTGCACGGATGAAACTGAGGTTCCTTTTTGTGTAACACATGTGCTATGAACATGTACAATAAAAAAGCTCAATTTTTAGGTCCCTCGTGTAATAGAAAAGCGCAATTTTGAGCTAATTATTTAGATTTCAAAACAAATTTGGTTGTAGCGCACCGACCAGTTACAGGTGTTTTTCATCTATAAAATGATTTTAGAAATTTGAGAATGTGTGTTTACACAGTTTATCATATTGTTTAAGCGATTTCTAGATAATTATTATGTGAATGTTTTGAAACCTCAGGGACATTTGAAGGTGTGTGGGTATTTTGAAACAGTCACTCCATTCATTATCATCAGGGATATTTGAAGGTGTGTGATTGTTTTGAGACATTCAATGTTTCGAGTGGACACTCTACCTATCATCACTTATATTTGAAAGTTAACTTCAAATATAGCTAATGATGAGTGGAATGTCCTTCAAATATCACTGATAATAAATGGAGTGTTAACTGTAAACATTGAAAGTTTCAAAACACTCACACAAAATGATTTTAAAAAGTTTATATACATTCTAAAATGATTTACAGACCCTCTTAAGTTATGCAAACTGTACTAAACCATGTGGAGAAGTTTACATCGAGGCTCATCTTTTCAATGTTTGTCCTGGGAGAGTAACAAATTGACAGAACTGGCACAATAATGTCGCAGAAGCAAAACGTGTACATAAATGATGTAAGGAAGTTGAGCTACCCTTCCCTCTCACGTTGCAGTGCAGTCATATCGATGTAACATCACAACGAACTCCGAACTCAAGGGAAATGCAGTTGTTCCCAAGTTCGAGGGTTAAAGCGCTAGAAAGTCTGGTCTATACGACAAGGAAAACACAGGACTTTTTACGAGTGAGAGTTTAAAGAGTAAGAAAATGAATGCCTACCCACTGTATTTATTTGTTTGTGTCACAGATCAAATTTGAAAAGGTACCAGTCTCTACACGTCATCACTACCAAGTACCCAACCCTGACAAATTCTGAAAGCATCAAATTTATTAAGATAGGACTTTACGGCCCTGCCACGCCTGTTTCTTCATAGCTATGGTCATTTCACTCTGAACTAACAGCTTATGGCAATCAAATGCCTTGCCACGTCTGTGTGTTTTTTCATCTGAATATTTGAGGATCCATAGGCACTATGTAAATTGGTAATCGTTGTTTTAAGAAAACCTATTAAAAATATTTTTCATTATATTTTCAAGTAATGATTGACAGTCTACTCTTTCAAGTAATGATTGACACTGTACATAGTAGAGACTTCTTAAAAACACTTTCTCATTACTTTTTTTTTTAAGTAATGATTGACCTATCTACATGGTAAAATGTATTCACCATGATAATTTCACTCACTTTGAATTGCAGGTTTTAAAACATTAATTGACTATATGTTATGAAAAGAACTTTTAGTGCACATTCTCCTCATTATCATCACCTTTACATATGTGGACAACCTGTAGCTGTTATGCATGAAACCTTTAGTGCATTGTCCTCGTTATCAAGTTGGTGACAATAATGATAAGAATAAGGATGTGGATGGAGGAAACCTTTACTGCATTGTCCTNATGTAACATCACAACGAACTCCGAACTCAAGGGAAATGCAGTTGTTCCCAAGTTCGAGGGTTAAAGCGCTAGAAAGTCTGGTCTATACGACAAGGAAAACACAGGACTTTTTACGTGTGAGAGCTTAAAGAATAAGAAAATGAATGCCTACCCACTGTATTTATTTGTTTGTGTCACAGATCAAATTTTAAAAGGTACCAGTCTCTACACGTCATCACTACCAAGTACCCAACCCTGACAAATTCTGAAAGGCATCAAATTTATTAAGGTAGGACTTTACGGCCCTGCCACGCCTGTTTCTTCATAGCTATGGTCATTTCACTCTGAACTAACAGCTTATGGCAATCAAATGCCTTGCCACGTCCGTGTGTTTTTTCATCTGAATATTTGAGGATCCATAGGCACTATGTAAATTGTTAATCGTTGTTTTAAGAAAACCTATTAAAAATATTTTTCATTATATTTTCAAGTAATGATTGACAGTCTACTCTTTCAAGTAATGATTGACACTGTACATAGTAGAGACTTCTTAAAAACACTTTCTCATTACTTTTTTTTTAAGTAATGATTGACCTATCTACATGGTAAAATGTATTCACCATGATAATTTCACTCACTTTGAATTGCAGGTTTTAAAACATTAATTGACTATATGTTATGAAAGGAACTTTTAGTGCACATTCTCCTCATTATCATCACCTTTACATATGTGAACAACCTGTAGCTGTTATGCATGAAACCTTTAGTGCATTGTCCTCGTTATCAAGTTGGTGACAATAATGATAAGAATAAGGATGTGGATGGAGGAAACCTTTACTGCATTGTCCTCATTATCAAGTTGGTGACAATAATGATAAGAATAAGGATGTGGATGGTAAAGATAAGGATGAAGGAAGGAAGCCTTTGGTGTACATGCAAATGGTAATGGTAGAGTGTTAATTTGTTTTCATTGTCAAGATAGGACCAGAATCATTAGGGATGATAAGGATAACGATGACAAATAAATTTAATAATAATAACTAGTAAAATGTAGGTGGAATTTTTTAAAATGATTTAGGTTTATTAGTGATTTTATTATTTATTTTTAATTTATTTTTAAAATATTCTCCAATAAGTTATTATTTTTTTCATATAATATTGTACACTTATTGTTTATATTCTTCAATAAGTGTGAATGGTGATATGATGTATGCCGTTAAAATTGATTTAATGATACATTTATACTTAATATTATGATTTATGATTTATTTTTGTTTGGATTCTCTTGTAAATTTGTATAGTATAGGTGAAATAAGTTCATATGCATTAGATTCACATGTCAACTTCTTATTCTTAATTCTTCCTTGAATGACATCAAAGCAAGTTATTTCTTACTAAGATCACATTGTAAATTAATTATTTAAATGCTCTAATATATGTGTGAAATATCACATGATATACATAGTAACCGTTCATAATGATACATGCTTATATGAACTCCAGACCATCTCTATAGAGTGACATTTATTCATGATATACATAGTAACAATTCAATTAATGATATGCACCACTTATAACTATATGATGTGTAGTGGATTGAGAATGCAATGAATAGAAAACACAATACCATATTGAAAACAAAGTATTACAATGAAAACCAAACATTATTAACAAATCAAATATTGAAAAACACTGTAATTTACATAGCAATACAAAATGGCTAGAATAATGATAGTTTATTTTTTAGAAGAAATGTGATGGCTATGCTTATTCACAAAAAGACCATAACAAGATGTTCGAACTACATTTTATAATAATGTCAAACAAACCTAAGAAGCAAAAAACTTAAAACGCAAGAACCCTAACCCTGGTATGACTGAGGCTAAGGGTGAATGTTGAGCTGGGAAAATTTGAGTTGTTTGAGACACAGGGGATCCTTGTTGAGATCACAAATTCTCAATCAACGTTCCTAGTGGGATTTGGAATACTAGAAATAATGCTACTATTTCCTTGGATTATTCCTTTAGTTGTCAACTCACAAATTTTGGAGGTGTTGTGCAAAGTATATGCATAGTGCACTGACAACAACCTAGGTCTGAAACTGGTAAAGGGGCTTAATGCATGAAATATGATTGTAACTTATACAGGAAAACTTAAGCTACTTGTATGACTAGAAGCACACCAAATGGAAGATAAACTAATCTATATGCAGTAAAGAACTTTAATCTAATTGCATGGAAGGAAACACACTAAGTTGTAAGAAGAAATCAAACTGATTGTAAAGMAAATAAACTAATCTTTTGCATAAAAGGAAATTGCATGGAAGAAAATGAACTGTTGCATGGAAGAAATAAACCTAATTCCATCTAACCCTTGAGCCAATACCAATCCATGTTGTTATCTTATTAACAAATGYTAACTTCATGGAAATATAGATAAGAAATGCAAGAAACTTTAGCTTAAAACTGTCCTACAGGAACTRTTACAGTTCTACAAGAAATGTAATAGCCCTACATGAAGATTCTACATGACAATGAAAATAGTCTTAAAGAGCTTGTTAAAACTTTMTAAAYYATGGAAAAGGATCTTAKCCCTGAAAATATGCCCTTGAGCACTCYAATGGACCTTCAACCTCTTCTATAGGAAAACCTRYTGAAAATTATAGTGTGCTAACCATCTGAACAAGAGTTAGAAATTKTTGTGCATACCTATCTAACCTTCTAAGAAGAATAAAGAAATTAAATTACAACACACTAACATGAAAGAAAAAGAAAATAATACAACAAGGTCCTTAATCCCTCTTGAGTGGGACCTACCTAAGAAGCACAAGGAACCTCTAAAAACTCTAATAAGATAGGAACAAAAGAATGTTTATTAATCAATATTAGTTGTTACATCAGGGAGTAGAGCTCCAAGTCTGAAAAAGCTTCTCTCTACAAAACTGATGTCGTATTAACATTTTTAATCTTCTTTCCCTTTCTCTCTATACTAGAGGCCTATTTATACAATTTGGAACTTGACCTCTATCCTTGGATCAAGGAGGAAATAGGGGGGAAGTACATCCTTCCTCAATATCTTTAGATTTTTGAGATTTAGTATGCAAGGAGTGGTCATCAATATACTAGCAACACATCTGGAGGTAGGTGGGGGACAAGACCCTTGATTCTTGGGACCTTCCTCTTCTCAAGAGGAGTTTGACCTGATTGATTAGTGCTAAACACATACTTTACCATGAATATTAGATAAAAAAAGGTACCATTACTCACAAAATTCCATCTTCAAAACAATTCATTTAGACCACATACAAAAATACCCATAACTACTATGAAACATGGTCAATTAAAGAAAATTATTAGGTATATCATGGTCAAAATGTGTCTCTAATGGTCCTTCTAGATAGGCAATGTTGAGGCGCATCATTACCCCCCAATTGAAAATCTTGCACATCCTTGTGCAACAAAAAATTATCTTCTTTCTCTCACCGCTATTGTTGTTTTCCACTGAATTTTTGTCCAATATTATGTTGTTTCTCAACATCATGTTGTTTCCGACTATTGTGTTTCTCACTGCGCTCCTACCAATTTTGCATCTTTCTCGATAGGAAAAATGTTGGGGAAACCTCCATATTGTCAAATAGTTGGCCATGTCATCAAACCAAGGGGTTTGTGTTGATATTGAAAAGAGGTGTTCATTTGGAAAATTATGATTTATCATGCCTCCTTCAATAGGGATTGTTAACTTGGATAAGAAATTTGCAACAACATTCTGCTTTCTAAGCTTGTTAAGAATGGTTAGATCAAATTGTTGTAATAAAAAAAAACCATCTGATTATTCTATCACTGATGTTAGGTTTATGATCCAGGTGGATATTGGTGGCCACCCACCTTTTCCAACTGGCTCAAAACAATTTTATGGCAATTTTGGTAATTTACTATTTTTAGCAGTTTTTCATTTCTAGAGCCGTTTTGAGGCCCTAAACAATGTTTTTTGGGAAAATGGGGAGAAATATGAAAGTTCCTTCATTATTTCCCCCAAAATGAATCTCCTTGACGATATCTTTCCAACGGGCTATCTTATGCCTAAAACGTAGATCGTATGCAAAAGTTATGAACCCGGGAAGTTGATGTACTAACTTACCCAAATGGGGCCCACATGACTTTTGGTGCTTCATCTCCTAGGGTTAGGTTTTTGAATGTATAGGGTTTTGGGCATTCCTGTTTATTGTAAAAAGGCCTTCAGAGCCTCATTGTAATCATCTTTTGGCGAATGAACGCATCCGTCACATCTCTTCTCAGAGATAAGCTGCCACCATTGCAACAAGCTTGTTTCCGCTGCATTTTATAGTTTTAGCTTATTTCCTTATTGAATAGAAAACCAGTTTTACTTATCTCTATTATTTTGTGTTAAGCACCTGTTAATAATTTGTAGTCATTTCATTTTGCTCATAAAATCCAGATCAGTGGTATCAGAGCGATCTTCCCCTTGTCATCTTAATGCATGTCCCCAACGAGGTCGGAGTACAAAGAGTTGGGTCTTGAGCTTGTTTCTATTGAGGAAAAAAGCTCTCACATGCCCAAGTGACCTCTCATGGTAGGAGAAAAGAGAGATGACGGGATAGGAGATCCTTTCAAAGTGTTGATTGAGGAAGCCCTCACGCAATAAAGGAATGAGATGATGGATAGTTTCGCGCAAATCCTTCGACGACTACCAACATGCGACACATCTTCTTTGGGGGGAGGCGTCGCCCCCTTCAAGGTACAGATAAAATTCAATATTCCTATATTTGAAGTTCATATAGATGCAGATGTTGTAGACAAGTGGTTGAATCTACTAGAAGGGTATTTTTCTATTCATAACTTTTCAAATAGAGAAAATATTACTTTTGCGCTCCTCAAAGCCGTTCCCCATGTCAAAATTGGTGGGAAAATTTCTGTGAGAAAAAGGAAATAGATGAACCGTCTTTATTTACAGTCATGACCACCTGGGAATCCTTCAGGGATGCCATTAAGGAACAATACTACTCTGTCGGAAGTTATGGCAACTTGTATACCAAATGGACCACACTGTGGCAAGAAAGAGACTAAGCAGTGCCATATTTCACAACTATCTTCCATACTTTGCACACCAAGATGGGTATCAAAGATTTAGAGCGACATCTCATGCTCAAGTATCACAATGATCTGCATAGATACATCTAGACTGGAATGGAATTTCTGGACATCTCATCCTTGGGTGCAACCTATCGATATGACGTCAAAATCGAGCACTAGTTCAAACAAAAGACACGGCAATTTGGGCTTGGGAACCCCTCACAACATAAGCCAAGAAAGGGCGACCCCAACCCACAGAACAAAGGACAGAGCAAATATGGATAGTATTAGAACAACCAGTCCAAGATGCAAGCAAAGAAGGACACTGACAGAAAAAAGATATTGGGAAGTGGTGCGACTTCCATAAGAGCCCTTAGCATAACACTACTGAATGTCTCTCAAAGCAGTCATTGGTGGCCGAAGTGAAAGCCTCTGAATCAGATGCAGGTTCTAACTCTGAGCCATAACCAGAAAGGGGAAGACAAATCATTGACGCGGAACCCCGTGCCACTGTTGCTACCACCAAGCTCCAACCTGGTAAACCAGACGAGCCAGAAGAAGGAGAGTGCCTCTTCCATTCATAGATGTGGGTAAAAGGCACCCCACTGCACTTCATCATTGATAGCGGTAGCCAGAAGAACCTCATCTCAGTAGAGGTCGTCAAGCGGATGGCCCTATCGACAACGCCGCACCCACAACCCTACACTATTGGATGGCTCCACCAAGGAAGCGATCTCCGTGTCAGCCAACATCGTCGACTGTTGTACGACATCAAGCCCTTCAAAGATGAGGTATTGTATGATGCTTCTCCTTTCGAAGTTTGTGATTTTATTTTGGGCCTGTTATCCCCGATATCTAGGGATAACTAGGAGATCATGTCTCGAGGCCCACATGGTCCTAGACATGGAGTACCGAGAGCAGGGGCGACTTGAGCATGGCCCTGGAGGGCCCAT
>JZKD02S1619108.1:0-17003 GCA_000966675.3 Picea glauca
GGTCTAGCACCAACATCATATCTTCTTCACCTCTGCCCTGCCCTCAGATCTACTGGTGGCGGTTGTACTGGTCCTCGACTCCCCGACTCCCCGACCATCTCTATCTCTCGACCTCGGGGTCCCACATCTCAAAAACAACACCAAAGGTACAGTCAACATCCATATATACATATATAATCAAATGCTAAGATATAAAAATCACAAAACATAAATACAAAGACATACCTCGAACATCCTAGTCCTCCCCAGGAGACAACATCATAATTGGCTCATGTTGGTAATCCATACTAGCATATGGGTACCTCAGTATCACCTATGGAATTTGTCGCCACATGCATGCCACCATGGCCATGAAGTAATGAGCACCGTCTCCACCCTCGTGTTAGACCAACACATGGGCCCACTGCATCAGTTACGACTCTCGTGGCCTCGCAAGCTCCAGCAGAATCCTAGGGTGCAATAGGGGCACCCTCTCTAGAAACCAAGCCACCAAAATAGAACCATAGGAGAAGTCACTGAAGTCAGATCTCTGACACTAGTTAACCTACCCCATCATCCTGTTGTGTAGCATCAAAACCCAGGAAAAATGGTCCCCATCAAGGATCCACTCCACTATCCTCAGCTGAAATCCAATGATCCGCTGAGTCGCGAAGTATCTGTAGATCCTCATTACCATGGAGACAATGCACTCTGTCAGGAGATCATCGATCGCCTCAATATGGATGACTAAACCCGACACCAGGTTTAGCCCCAAGCAATGGCGACACCCCAAGTCACCCACTTGCTCATCCCTCGACAGATGGAGGTCAGTAGGAAGGGCCATCCTATGAAATGGGAGCCCTGTCAAAAAGTAGACATCCTTGACAACCAATAATGTCACTTGCTATCCTCTCACAATGAAACACTGCAGATCAGTGCTCCACATAGCTATTAGATACTGAAGAAGGAAATTCTGTGACTATATCAGCGGGTAGTCAAAGAACTTGAGTAACCCACAGGCTACCAAGTGTCTTTGCACACCTGGATGCTCTCTCACTGCCTCTCGAAGACAGTCCCAGTCCCGCTCTCTCCAATGTATGGGCACTGTAGTCTCTGGAATATGTTGATCACCTACATCCACACATAAACACTTGGTCAGCCTTCATAATCCATAAAAAGAATCAACAATTCAAAATTTTCAAACCGCTTAGCCTTACCTCTAGTGCACGACCTTTACCCATACAGGTGTGCACATATGCACGCCTGTTCTTTGCACAATTCCACACTCATGTGTAGTTGTCTGCAAAACAACCATGCAACCCATGCACAGCTATCACCCAGATAGGTGCACACATGTGCACACCTGTTCTCTAGACAATTGTGAACTGATGCACAACTTCCAATCAAATAGATGCACATCTCATGCACGCCTGTATTTCCCTCCCCCACACCCACATGTGTAGTTGTTTCAAGCACAACTGCACACTATGCGTGAGAAACAAAATTATACCCGCACATATGCGCGCATGTATTCCTCCTTTTCCTATGCACTAGTGGGACCCTACCCAAAAATACCCCTGTATGACCTTCCGTACACCCCCTAACTACATTCTACAAACTTCACATAATGCGGGAGGATAAGACCACTAACCTGTCTCTCACCACTCTTGTATCGGTTGACTTGCACTCCCATAATCTCCAAATATCCTCAGAATATGCTCGTCAATTAAGCTATAGTGGTGGGTACAAATGAGGTGGCATTGCGGGCTCACCAGCCATATATAGCCCCTTTTTCCAAATTTCCACACTCAGTTACATGAGCCCAGAGCCTCCATTTTTCGATCTGTTCTCAGCCACAGGATCATGGTCCGACCATATACACATTCAAATTCCTCGGGTCATCATCTAAACTTGGCCCTAGAGGAGCATTTTTTTCACATCACGTTTAGGTACACATGTTCATGTTCAAATTTTATCAAATAACTGTCATATGTTATTTATCATCAGATATTGTTCATGTTGGGTATTTGGTTTTCATATTTGCAGGTACCCATTCATCAAAGCGACGCAACCCCTTTAGGTATATGTTTGACATTGGCATTTAATTATTCCCTCTGTAAATCAATTGCATCTATGAGTCACACCCTCTGACGTTTACCTTTAGGTTACTTACATCTGGCTTTGCAATACCTTCACCTCTGCTGCATTTTGGTACTGTTACCCGATAGCACTCTCCCCCACATGAGTTGTCCCATTCATATTTCCCCTTGTCCCCTTGACACTCATGTTGATTTCACCCCCTATGGATGGGAGTATTGATAGTCTCATGCACTTCCGAGAATGAACCCCATACATCTTCTCATCATATTTCTAGCTTTCCCAATGGACTCCCAGGTCATATCATCTTGTTTCTATTTGAATGCACCCCTGTAGTATCATTATCCCTTCATCTCATCCACTATCAGTTTGCCCATATGGATATTTTCCTCCATTCATTTACCTCATACAGAAACCCACCCATGGGACCCCCACCCTCCACTAGTTCTCTTTCGCAACTTTCACCCTAATAGGCCAAGCCATCTTCCACTGGGGCACCGATTTCTATATTTGTACACTCAATCCAAATTATCCTTTATTTCTTTGGTAATTGTAAAAAGCCTTTGTTTTCATCATTTACTTAGATTTTTTGCATCACCCTTGATGACCTTCTTTCTTCCTGGAAAATCAACCCATGTTTCCCTTGGTTGGGGCATCCACTCTCTTTTCATACTAGCATTGTTCAAAAACCCCAAGTATCCCAAGTCCATGTACCCATGATCCCTGAGTTTTTTCACTTTGTTATCCTCTGCCACAATTTAACCCTGTATCTATTCATCCCCTTGACACTAGATATAGTTTTACGGTTGTTGCGAATCATCCTTCAAAATTCCCCAACCAAGGGCAGTCTTGAGTCTCACCGCATCTTGACTTCCTTCATGTTACTTATCAGTACCTGATATCATCTTAATGGATTTCATGAAGCCCTTTGCTTCTTAGAGTTGCATCTCCCTTCTGTCAACATCAACACAGTTTCTAGAAGGGCACCAATATCTTGACTCTCATTACCTTTACAATGAGGAGTCTCAGACAACATAGAGAGAATCATCATTACTCTTTGATTTCATTGACCCCCATACCATTCGACTTCAAAAAACTATCATGTTATGGTGGGTCTTACTATGCGACTATTGCAGTTGTTTCATACCATCTGAAGACCTCTGAATTTGTTAGGCCATCAATGCCTACGAGTCATTGACACTTCTTACAGGCATCCTTGACTCACTTCAGAGTATGTTCACCATTCATAACTATCATCTATCGTTATCAACCACCCCTGAGGGCATTGTAGTTATCTACATCAACATACATATTCAATTACAGTCTCACATTCTGGTTACATGACTCGAGCATGGGGCATGCCTGCCTCATTTGTACACAAGTTTTCTTTTTCTCCCTAGAGAAAGGTTTGGGTTCCACAATTTTCCCTCTCCCTCCAATGGATCGCTCTTACAGTTCCTCTCAGTGCTCTTCATTACAATAGGTGCTCTCAGTAAAATAAACATTGATGTATTTCGACTATATGTATTCTCCTAACCTCACACATTAGGGGGAATCTGTTATCATTGAAATATCATCTGCAACATTGCATGCAAATGGTTACAAAAACACATCAATGCCAACATCAATTAGTCCAATTACAACATTGAAATGCATTCAAAATACAAAAACTATACATTTGGGTAAAACATTAACATGAGCAAATTCACCAAAGGAAGCATGTGCATAGTGCGTAGTGTGTGTGGGCCAACAAAGCCCTCGGAGCACACAATGCATGAAGTAAGTGACTATGCATGAGAAAATCCATGCACTTCTATGAACGACATATTTATGGATCTTGTTGGCCCCTCAACCACTTACAGACCAACTCCCAACATGATTTGACCCTCATATCTTAGCGAAATCTGAATGGAAGCTGGTCAAGGACTAGAGGGTGCCCTAAAAGGCCCCTTGTTCACACCAGGAACCAATTAAATTTTTCCTTGAAGAAATGATATAAATAAGAGCCACGGGTGCACTGAGAAACCAAGATCTTCATAGTATTGTTATGCTGCAAGAATTTTCCCTTGAGAATCCTCTTTTCTCTTTGGAGCCTTCAAGCATCATTGCAATAGGCCATTCCACTCACCTCTTGAGGGAATAGGCATTATTTTTATTCACCATTTGTCATTTTCTTCCATTATATTAAGAACTCTCCATTAGGGAACTCATGAGCCCTCCCAAGGAGGAAGAGGGGACTCATAAGTCCTCATTTTTCTCTACGGTGTTTTGCCTACTAATCTATTGATCCATTGGTAGCATTATGTTGGTCATTGGCTGATTTTTATGGTTCTAAGTTTCTCATGCTTCCTAAACTTTATTTCTTAGTTATTTTAGTTTTATTTCTTTGTTTATATATGTGTTTTCCTTGTGTAACCCACTCACAAACTTCTGTCTTGTCTAGCATGCTCATCTAGACATGCAAGTGTTGTTGTTTTTCTCACCCAAGTGAAAAAACCAACACAACAAGGTGCTTTCCATGTGTCAGTTAGCATCAACCTGACATTCACTCATAGAGGTGTACCTCTGGTTAATGACCCTGATGTGTTCTTTGTCCTAGTCATGGTGATTTGACAAGGAATGATAAAAGACTCAAGATGCTAGATGCTATCACATGCGGACCATAGTGACTCTGATCTCAAAGAGAGTCAGTTGGCTTAGAGGGAGAGCTACACGGGGAGTTTCCCCTAGATTTAGGTGGGAGAGAGACATCTCCAAGGAATGATAGACAATTGCCATGAGTCTAAGGCAAATTTTGTATACTTCATAGACAAACTTCAAATGATGTAGAATATATCCCTCGTTGAGAGGGAGTGTTGATGTTTGGACAACATTGGGAAGACATTCTCCTAGATTAATAATTAATAATATAATTAATAATTATTAAATAATATATATAATAAGTAATAATAATAATAAATAGTTATTTATTATCCAAGGGACTCATCCCTTCATGGATGGTCACCATATGTTTTCTATATATGGAACACTAATCATTGTAATAATATATCGATTATATCTTATCTCATATGGAAAAATCAACAGTCTATTTTTATTTCTTCTTGGTTACAAATGCACAAGGGGGTGGTTCAAATGGGGGTACCTCCATCTTCTCCCATCATTTCCTGTGAGGGAGCACATAAAATTTCCCACCTACAACCACGAAAGACCATCCACTATCCTTAACTCCCCTTCCCCTGCTCATGGGGGACCTTCATCATTCTCTCCTACTTCCAGGCCTCTACTATGTGGCTCATGTTCCTTTGAATTTGTGACATATTTCAATAGCCAATGGGGTCAGACTTTGTCTTCTCTTCCCCTGCTACCACTGCTTTTGGTATCTTCACTGGATACCCTACTCCTAGCACTACACCTCTTCTTTGACCTATCATCATTGTTTATCCTCTTTGGAACAATACTCTATCCCGCACATCCTCCAGGTGTGGTATCCCTATTCATTCTGGTCCTAACCCCTCATCTCGCACTCCTTTCTACCCTCTTTCCACTCCTATGTTCTTCTTTCCTTCTTAACACAAATCTTCTTGTGTATCTTTCAACCCTTTCTCTTCTCTACTCCTTTGGGTCCATTATTTCCCTCACCTCATCTTAACATATTATAGATCCTCTCAGTAGATCCATCTCTTCTCTCTCTTTTCCTCCTTCGTTTTATCCCCTTGAACACTAGGGGATTCTACTCAGCCATTGAAGGAAGCAATCCAAGCAGTTTTTTGGAACATTACAGGTCACTCTTACGGTCTCCCTTGAACACGACACTTTGTCTTTCCATACATTTTAATCCGCTGAACCTCTACACTGAACCAATCCTTTGAGTTTATTTACTCCTTTGGGTCACCTGATGAAAGTCACAGTATCCATTGCATCATCATTTTTTGGTCCATGTCATGTTTCTATTGTTGTGCCTCAGTGTTCAAGGGAAGTATATGCCTCAAGAGTCAACCATCACAAATATCTTGTTTCAATACCCATGTCAGTCCATGTTCATTTGATCTACCAAATTTACATCTCTGTGTCAGTTTCGTGTCGTTGATGGGGAATACATCAAGTCCCTCCTACGACGAGTCTGTTTCTGTCGACTTCAACGCATTATCTGGGAACTAGAATTAGAAACCAATTAGTACCTTGGGACCTGCATGCCTCAATGGCAGGCCTCCTCGCTTCTAATAGTGGGTTTACATCATTGACACTTGATCAGATGATTCCACAGATGTTCGACTTCATCTCATCTATTCACATTCACTAGAATGTACTAGGGTACCTTGGGAATCATGGACATCAATGGTGATTTCCCTCGCACTTGTTAACGGTTTACCTCGTTGACTGGTAATCAAGTGGTTTATGCCATGTTCGACATTAGGCCATCTATTCACATGGTTAGATTCGTATTACATCAGGATTGGTAGGAAGACCCTGGGTTGAGTAATCACTCTGTTATGCACTTTTCCCAGGTTGCAATGGAGTTTCTCTTGAATATTGACACATATACTGTCACATAGATCCACTTTTTATTGGTCCGTGGATATGTCTTGTCGTCTCGTAGATCCATTGTGTATTTTTCGTGGCTACGATCAATTCATGTCATGGAAGTGTATATCCACATTGTATCTTTGGTGGCTATAATTTTTGTGAATATAATTATGGATCCACAGTGTATCTTATGGCGGCCATACCTTGAAAGTATTTATCACTCAAGCATAGGTATGCCTAGCTTGGGTTTGAAACATGTCATGATGTGTGTTTTATGGTTGTGTGCAACTTCTGCCAGGTTCTCTGAGTCCATACCCTTGCTCTAAAAAGTATACAAAGTACTCCAGTCATTAGTTTCCATCTTCTAACTTCGCACTTTAGGGGGCAATATATTACACATCAAAATTACTCACTTCAATGATGACCTATTGTCATCATTACAAGTGTCACAAGTGTCTCATTTTGGCCAAAAGTGTCACAAACAACATACAGTCATCTTTCCCATGTCATGTCTCGAACGACATCACAAGGAACACTTGAAGACACCCTCAGAGACTGGCTAAAGAAGAATAAATCATTTGATGAAGAGTACAAAGCTTTTGCCATGGAAAAAATAACTTAAAAATGAATTTTGTAGGCCGCTTCTCCCCTACCCACTGTTGGAGATTGCCAATGCTCCTTAACCTTCTTTGGGGGAGCGTTCCAACACTCTGTGCACCCTTCTGGGGGAGCGTTGGGATTTTTTGAGGAAATTTTGGGTAGCTCTCCCCTACCCACTGTCAGGGAGTGCCAACGATCGTTTCCCTCATTTGGGGGAGAGTTGCAACACTCTGTGCCCCATTTTGGGGGAGCGCTAGGTTGTTTGAGGAAATCTTGGGCTATTGAGGAAAATCAGGGAAAAATCCCCCTCATCTCTGGAGTTGGTTGGATTTTAATCTGAGGTCAAGGATGGATCTTAGGGAAGATCCACAACTGATGGAGAAGGATCCTCAACCTATCCCAAGAATCTCTAAGGTGGTTGGGTCTCTCCAAGCTTATATAAGGAGGCCTTATCATGGTGAAATAGATGGAGTTTTAGAGATACCAAACTTATGATCTCATGAGAAGTGGTATTGAAGACATTGAAGGCATCAAACTTATGATCTCATAAGGGAGATAATCACTAAAGAATAGTCATTTTGTTTGTGGATAATTTGAGCAAGGGTTTGGACAAGGAGATCTTGGTGAGGCCGCTACAACTTCATCAAAGGTCTGTAAGTAATTCTATCGAGTTCTCATTAATACATGTGTTTGTCCTGTTTCTTTCAAGGTTGTGTATGCCTACATGAACTTGTCGTTGATAGATATATCTAGTTTTGAATTAATCATGGTATAATAGGAAGTTGTTTTGTCTTTGTTGTTATTGGATTGCAGGACTTGTTGAAGATCTTGGGGATCAAGGATCAACTTGGACTGGGCAAGGACAAACATCGTAAAAAGTTACATCTTCTTCCTTTTCTCTATTTGATTGACTTAGCTAGGTTTAAAAGGATGTCAGTGACCAAAGTTAGCACCTTTCTGTCTTGATCTTAGAGATTTAAGGTTCAAGAGGAAATCCACTTGTCCGCAGGGGGATTTTCCTGTAACAACCATCCTATCAAGCTTCCTGCACATAAATCCTTTCTCCACGAACAACATCTTTAGCCACAACAATATCTCTTCTAGTATCCTTTTCCGAGGACCTTCAACAAACCTTCTTTCAACCTCACTAAAAGAATCATTATATTCTACAACAAACTCAATATTGTAGCCTTCCTTCACCCGAGAAAACTAGAAGTCGCTTGCTCGAGCCCACTTATTATCCAATGCCTTTATCATATTTTTGGTGTGCAGTGGGTATAACTGGGGTTCAACATTAACTCACCAACAAAACCCTAAAGATACCGACCATTTTGGCATCACTCGCAAGAAGGTGAAGTCTCACCTGAGGTACCTAGGGGGATTGCAGGAACCGAGCTTCCTTCTCTAAGTATAATTTTCTATTTTTTTCTATTTTTGCCATATTTTCTACTGGTGGAAGGTTCTCATCACTTCCTTAAACTTATGTGCCTTGTTCTACGTAGCCTATAGCTTCTACCCAATTTCTTCCAGCTCCGCGTCTTCTGTCAGCTGAGTCCATACTTTCATGATTTCTTCGTATAGATCGGCACACTTTGATTTCATACTTCTGATATTATATATGGTTGTTGTTTCTATCTTGTCCTTTTTTTATTGATTCTCCGGTGGAGTGCTCGTTGTTTGACATGTTTCCAAATCAGTAATGTTCGTGCGAAATCCCTTAATGGATTAATTGATCTTTGTGACATGTTCTTATAAAGGGGTTTCTACCTCCATAGGAACTTTTGGAATATTACTATAGACCCCCTGAATCACCTCTTTAAATATTTCAATCCTTTTTTTGGAATCCTCCCTCTCCAGCCTAAGTTTATCGTATTCTACCTGTAGCGCATCATTATTTGCAACTACCTTAGTCAACCCCATCAACATTAACACCACGCACAATTAAATTTCCTGCATGATACTCGTCTGCAAAACATGTAATACTTATATGAGCAACTGAGATAACACCAAGTCGATATGACTAAGTTCCTTTGTGTGCTCCTATAACTCTGTCACAGGGAACTCTAAAGCTCCCACTACTTTCTTCATCACCCAATGATCTCTTGATGCTGCATATGGGTGAGATGTCATCGGTTGCGCCTCCGTGGTCTTCGACGTACTCTTCATCTACTCTTGTTATCTTTTTCTAACTGGAATTATCCTAGTTGTCTCCAAAATCTATCACAATGCAACAATCTGCACTTGCATGTCCGATTTCCTTTCTTCTTTCTTCTGCGTTGTTGACTCAAAATCCTCATCAGTAACTTTCTTGACTTGATTTGCGATATTGCCTAAGCCATCATCTGTTAGTTCTTGAATGGTCGTTTCCCTCATAACTTTCCTCTTCTTGCATTTTTGGACTTCTTTCTTTGTGTCTTTCCTCTTCTCTCACGGATGCGGTACAGTCTTTTGTGTGTCGCCTCCACCATTTCCTTGGTTTCTTTGTCCTTCTTCTTCTTCATCATCTCCTACTTCTTCTACTTCTAGATTTTGTGTCTCTGGGGTCTTTGTTTCTATCATTGGGATCTTCCAATCGACGTCCCAATATTCCATTATATGTCCCATTTCTTCTTAAGTCACCCTATATCTTGTGAGTAACCATTCCTAAGTTGGGTTCCTCTTCACTTAAATGTAAATATGATGGAATATTTCCTTAAAACACACAACTTCCTTGTATGCTTCTACCACCTGCGGTAATATGCATGGTGTATCTTGAATGCATTTTCGAATTACCTCCTTATAGATTTAAAAATTGATGTTTTTATTCAACTGTCTCTCCTTGTGTGCAGTATGCCACAAGTTAACGTATCTCACTGCCAAACATGGCATGTTTGTAGTTGACAAAAACTATGTGTCTTTTGTCTCCCTCCAAGAAATTAATATTATGAATATTAACAACCATGCATAGTGGAATTTTGTTCCCTTGTCATGTGCCTCTCTGTAATCCATAAAAAACTGACTTAACAAGAATCTTGCCCAGTTCATTTGTACACCTTCTATGCACTTCTCCGCTACTTCTATCACACCTGTCGACACTTGATCCTTGTGGCACTTCCTCAGCAATTTGCAAGACAACACTTGCATCGAAAACCTAACACACTTGTCATCGATACTCGCTACATCGACCTTGCACACTCTTGTATATGTATCAAACTTCTCTTTCATCCTCTCCAACAAAGCTTTCTCATTCGACTTATCTGTAAAAAGTGGTGATGGGTCATACCTTTCCATTGGAAACCATGTTATCCATGCAATAAAATATGTATCTATGGACATGGTTTTGTCCAACCATATGTATCCTCCATGGATGGATTTCTAACACGTTCATAATCCATGATTTATCCAAACTTGTTTCCAAATCCTATGGCTCAACCAAGATAAATGATGTCTCTAGGAAAATGACTATCTTAAGTTTTTTCTTTGACACTAACTCTAGGAACTTCTTCTCATCTGATAGATCGTGATCTGTAAACTTCAAATTTTCCACTACGCCTAACATATCTTCTTCAACGATTACACCTGGTGGAATTTATAGCTCCGTGAGCTCATAATTTATTTCCTTTTGTAACTTGAATGACTTCACTATCGACTTTCTGGGCAATATATACTCCTTCGGAAAGTTGGCCGAACTTGGATTTGACTTGGATGCTTCTGGGGTTCCTTCCTATATAGGTGCTACTAGTGGCTTAGTGCATTGTTTATTTGTTCCCGATGTTGATGTCGTTGCTACCTTGGGTGGCACCATAAATATTTGCAACACACTTCCCTCGACAACTAACTCCTTCAACTCCATGTGTGTTTGCTCAACTCTCTCCTCTCACTTCTCTCAAATGAAAATAATGTTTTTTCTTTGACCCCTCAAATGATTTTATAACTTGTCATCAGATGCTACTTTCCCTTTTTGTGCCCCAAACCTATAGTCTATTCCAACTTCTACTCACATTCAATTCTTTCCATACTCTGTAATAAATTTGGATTATTTTGGGGATCATGGTCTAGATCTTTCCAGTCTGTCACGGTATCATCGTTGCTTTCCATTTATGACTACGTGTCTCGAATACTTATTCATTATGATCATTCTTTAATTCTTGTCCCATCATGTATGCTTTTTAATGTGTTTCTCGCCCTCTGCGCAGATCTCAGTTTCACTTCAATCCTCCTTCCCATGCACAATTCCTTCCTCTTTCTACATCTCTATGACATTTGATGGATTTATCTCCTTACTCGTTTAACCTCATGCATCAATTCAACCTTTAAATTCTTTCATTGATTTTATTCTTTTATTTTTCTTTCTATAATACACTATAATACAAGTACTATGGTCCACAAACTGTGCACTTAGAATAATGCGCAGAAGTATGACTGCCCATATATAGTTTCAGTCGACTACCATTAACCAGTCCTTCCACAACTTCTCCATTCAATTTCTCCAATTGAAAAACACTTGCATCTATCACAAACCTGATCACATATGGACCTAGTCAATGCATCTGAAAGTTTCCAGGGTGTTGCAAACAATTGTTGTCATAAAGAAAAGCTAAGTCTCATGTCTGAAACTTCTTCTGTTTAATGTTCTTGTCATTCTATGCTTTCTCGCATGTTTTCTAAACTTGATAACGGAAACATATGACAAACCAGTCCTCTTCCAGATCTAATAGCTTTGACAGTCGCTTCTTCTCTATGCCAAAATCTATAAGATCTGTCAGTGTAACAATGCATAGGCTTGATACTATGAATTCCATATGAATAACAACTTCTTGGTCATACACTAGTCTGAATGGGGTATGTCCTGAAAACTTATTACTTGTAGTCCAATACACCCATAATACTGTTGGAATCCTCATGTCCCAGTCATCTCGACTTACATTACACACCTTTGTCATTGCATGTTCTAGTATCGTATTGAATGCTTCCATCGTTCCATTTTCCCGAGGATGATACTGTGTGATCTTCTGATGATGAATATGGAACTCCTATGTCAAATATACAATCATATTATTCAAAAAATGAGTTCCCTGATCACTCATAAGAATGATTGGGCATCCAAATCTTGTTACCAAATTTTTGAAAAAAAAACTGCGCAACTGTCTTCACGCTGCAATCTTTGATTGGTTTTGCTTCAACCCATCTAGTCAAGTAATCTGTCACAGTAATGATGTGTCTTCATCTTGACCACTTTGTTGGTGGATTAATCGGTCCAAAAAAATAAACAACCCTTTTATCAAAATCCTGTAATGTCTTTTGCGGTATTAACGACATCTCATCTCTCATGGAAGGATTCCCAATTCTTTGGAAAACATCACAAGTCTTACAAAATTCCTTAGCATCCTTATGAAGGGTAATCCACCATAATCCTACACACAAAATACTTTGAGCTATTACTTTTCTTGCATAGTTAGCTCCTGCAACCCCTTCATATGCCTATGAAAATATAATATTTCTTTCATGTTATAATACACATCGTTGAAGAATACCATTTGCGTCTAACTTGTACAAAGTTCCTGATATAAGTTGATAGTCCACTTCATTCACTACTAACTTCTTCTTTTGTGCAACTGTAAACTCATGTGGGGTTACTCATGTACTCAAGAACTGAACTATGTCTGCAAAATAGTCATTAACCATTTGTACTGTAAATAAGTGCATGTCTAGTAAGTTGTCATCCAAATTTCCTAAATCTTCTCCTAATAGTATACACGATAAGTGATGGTGTCCTGAATTAACTTTTCCTAGTTTCACAATTACCTCAAAGTCATATTCCCGAAACAATAGTATCCATCTTCATATTATCCCCCCCGACACTGACTTATTGACCAAATATCTTAGTGTAAAATTCTTTGTGTACATCTTAAAGTGTTAACCCAACAAGTAATGTCTAAACTTCTGCAATGCATACACCATTATTGATCCTTCACGTTTTGTAGTAGTATAGTTTTGTTATGTAGTTGACAAATAACTTCTTGCAAATGCAATGGGATGGTCTATATCGCCTTCTCCAGGTTGAGTTAATAGTGTGCCTAAAGATACATATGATGCATCCAACTGAACATGAAAATCCTTCTTTCAATATGGAAATATCAAAATCGGTACGTCTGCTTCAAAGTATCTAAACCTTTCTGACATTCCTCACTCCATTGAAACTTGTTCTCCTTCTTTAAAAATTTTTCCATCAGGGTTGTAATTTGTGCATATCCTCTAATGAAATTCATGTAGTACCCTGTATGACCTAACATTTCTCATAACTATAGCACTGAAGTCAGCAATGGTAAATCAACAATTACACAAATATTCACAACATCTACCAATAGTACTTTCTTACACACTACATGGTCGAGTAAGATACCAAACGACGCACAAAACATGCACTTTAGATTTAAAGATATCTGAACCTACCTACACCTATCCCACATTAAGAGAAAAGTTTCAATATGATATTTCAACAAGCTAAACACCGTCCAGTCATCTAAGTATACTTCTAAGAACTTATGGATGGATTATTTTAAATTTTGCTAAAATCACTCTAGAGAATACTACTAGAGCATTATTCAATCCAAATGACATCACTGTGTACTGGTAACATCCCCATTCTATAGCAAATGTAGTCTTAGATCTATCTTCCTGTGTAATCTTGATCTGATGGTACCCTGGAAATCCATTAGTGAATGAATAAGCTTCATGCCCTCCTACTTTATCCAACACTTCATCTGTAAATGGTGTAGTAAATGGATCATGTAAGTAAGCATCATTTGATTTCCTCAGATCTACACAAATTTTGATCCCTCCCGTCTTCTTATCCTAAACTACCATTTGACTAATCCACTCTGATTTTGCACCATGTTCAATAATTCCAGCTTCAAACATCCTATCTATCTCCGCTTTCACCTTTTTCTTTTACAACATGTTCAATCTGTATGGCCTCTACATCACTAGCTTAACATCTGGCTTCAATGGGATGTTCATCTCTCCTAACTCCCTAGCAATCCATTTCATCTCTAAAAAATTAGTCGGAAATAGGTCCTCATATTCACGCAGTAAATCAACTATCTTCTCAATAGTTTCGTTATTCCAATAGTCTCCTATGTTCGCAAATTTAGGCTTATCTTCTGTACCAATATTTACTTTGTGCATTTTCAATGGCTTTTCATATATGACTAATTCAAGTTGTGGTCTTTCTACTATGCGCTCTCCTTCAATTTCTGGTATTTGCACATTTCTTGGATCTTTGTCCTCCTCTTGGTCTTCTTCAACAACATTATAAAAATGCAAAACTTCTTCAACTCACGCAAAAGATCTATGTGCACTACATACATGTATTAGTTCTATTGAGTCTTCTAATGAAAAAATATTGTTCTTGATGACCTACAAAGTTGATTCAATCAAAGGAGCATCATCTTCAAAACTAAAATTTACCTTAAAGTTATGAGTCAATTCTTCCCAGTCTGCAGTTTCTCTGTACACTTCTAGTTCCAAGTACCAATTCTTCAGGATTGTGTCCAAGGTATGTACAAACTAGTGTGTCCATTATTTCTTAGGTACTTTATTCCATGTTGTAATACATTGTGTAACATGCCCCATCGAACATCTCAATCCTGTATACTTCTACATAGTATATTCATTCTCTATCTCGAACCTGACCTATAATAGCCTTTTGCACTACTGCCAATATCTTATTCCATCCTTATGCATATCCCACCATCTTGCTGGCAAGGTTTCTTTCTGTGTGATGTATAAAGATAACAATCTATGTTGATCTAATATTTGTACTTCAAATTATATTATAAAATAAGCTACATTTATTAGTCTGTCATACCTTGGAGGATCACATACCTTAACTCCAATCCATCACAACACGTGGGTAATCCGAGCACATTTCCTTGTTTACACTTCATGCAATATCTGCTACCAATTATCCATAGCTTCTTCTGAATCTGATGCATGTGAACTAATAATTCTCCAACTAAGTACAAAATCAGTTGTAGGATTCACATAATCAACCATCTGTTTGGTCATGTTATACAGGTTATCGATATCTTTTCCCTTTACTGGTTCTACATATATTCTTCCTTCAGTAGGATCCAATGGTGTAGTAACCTTCAAGTCTTCTAATTCAAATAACATTTTTCTCTTCTTCATATCAACGATAGTCTGGTTGTCAAAGGCCCAATCAATTCCAAGTAGTGCTAGGTAAGGGGTGCTACCATCCTCTATCTCTATCACTTCAAAATCGGCCAAGTTACATACTCCATCAATACTAACACTTAACCCTATCAACCTTCCAATTGGGACAATCTTATGTTGATTTTATAACCTCAACTAAATGGGAGACTAGATCAACTTTGTCTTACCCATCATTTCCTAGTTCTGCTTTGGGATGACATTCACATCAGATTCTATATCCAAAATAATATTGTCCATGTCGTAGTTTCCTATCTATGCATTGAGTCAAAACTCCCTATTGATTATTTTATTGCGGTGCACTTGGTTAATTTCTCGGTGTATGATAGGTATCTCTTTCTCTTGGGTGAAATGGTCGATCATTCCACACAACATACTCAAAGCAGATTCATCCTTCATTAGCTATAAACAATGTTTTGGAAAACTATTCAAAGTGCTTACCTTGTTAACTTGCCTTTCTGAATGGTCATAGACTAGTGGCATACCATACATCGGTGACCTTTCATACAAAGGTAGTGCAGTCAAAGTCGATTCTATCCATTCTCATATCACTTTCGTCCTTGCTTGTGTATATGTCTCTTTCTCCTATCTAGGGTCAAACAATGTGATGGGTGTTCTATATGCACTAAAAACACACTACAAACCCTCAATTAAATTGTCAACCCGGGGTAAGTAAACTTAGAGTTGTAGCAAAATATATTCCAAGGTAGAAGGATTGGTAGTAATATATTCTAAATAAGGAAGTGGCGATCTAAGGGATAATCTACTCAAGAAAGGACTACTAATGATCAAATACTACTAAGAAACTCAAACTATGTACCCTAAGTAACCTTTGAACGAAGGATCGATGGATAGTCCTAAGAAAGAAAATGGAAACCCTACTTAAAGAAAACTAGTTCAATCATAACAATCAACAAAAGCAATCTATCTAAACCAATAACAATAGAAAAAATACTTATAATTAACCTACTAAAATTCAATAAGCAATTATCTTGTGGAAGCAAGTAAATAGACAAGCAACTACCCTATCAAAGAAAAAATAGACAAATAAGGAACTAACCTATTAAAGCAAGTAAACAACTAACTAGCCTAGGATAACTTCTACAACAAGTAAATTAATCAATAAGAAACTAATTAAGATAAGAAACAAGTGAACTCTATTCTTAAATTAAACTTCACAAATACTTCTAATTTATGAAAGGAAATCTACTAAATTGAAAGCATTATGATAATAAAGGCAATTAACAACTAATCTTTAACCTACGATAAACAAACTATTCCTTAATATACCAAAGAAAAAAGACTATCTATCCTACAATAGCAAGAAAACTATCTTGTAATCTATGAATGCAAGAAAACTGTATTCTAATATAGAAAATCAAGAAAAACTCAAATATAGTGTTGATGGTTATGTCTCCGGTGTCTTATGATATCACGATCGCACTTGACAATGAATGATCATTCAAGAGGGATAAATTGTTGATACTGAGAGGGGGGTGAATCAGTATCAAGTACAATTAAAAAACCTTTTTCAACTTATACTTAAACCATTCAATTATATCCAATGAGCAATGAACAATAGTATAAGA
>JZKD02S1619108.1:20535-43711 GCA_000966675.3 Picea glauca
GTGTTGTATATGCATGTGCATTTTCCTTCATGTCCAAATACCTTTATCAATCTTGCGGTCCAAAACCCATGACTAGGGTTGACATCAATGAAAACAATCAATCTTCCAACATAAACTCGATATTGACTTCAATAGAAAAGTGAAAAGTGCGAGTTAGACAATCTCGTGAGAACTTAGCCATTATGGAAACAACATCAATTATCCTGCATATCCATGTGATTATTGATCATGCATTAATCATCAACAGTAAAAAAATATTATGCTATGAAACTCAATTTCACTCTATACTACGTAAGAAAAGTCATACTATACTAAATTCAATTATTAACTACAAATTGAAATTGCAACCTAAATCTAAGAAATAAATTGCACGAAGTAAACTAAACTAGTTCTATTTGACAATTCAAATTGCAAAAAGAGAAATGCTTATAAACAAAAATTAAACATTATGCTAGCATATGACAAGTAATCAAATGAGAAATTTAATTAACAACTAGATGAGGAAATACCAAATAACAATTGAATAAGCAATCTAAAAATGAAAACTAGAACTAATACTATCCATCCATTGAAGCTTTGTCAAGGAAAGCATGAATTAAAATTCCATTCTAAAACTTTGTTTTAAACTCTATTTCAGCATAAAGAAAACTTAATTTATCATCTAGCTACACACACGGTTAGTATCTAAGCTTGCAAGCTTGCTTCTATCAACTAAGAATTCATTGCATACTAACAAGATTCCTCATAATAACCTGCAAAAACTAAGTTAAATTAATTAAATCATAAACAACAAATTAAATGACAAAGAAGTAAAATGATAATTCATGTATAGAAAAATGAATAAAAATACATCTACGCTTTCTAATTCACAAATAAACTCATAGAATAGTTACCCAGATTGTTGGTGGGCCCCCCAACAAGTCGTGGTCACTCTTCAAATGCACACCATGATCTTCAACAACACAAATTCACCATTAAAACTAAAAACGCAGTTATACACAATTCTGGTAAAATGAAAATGGCAAAACAAAGGGAAATTGTATTTTCACTCTAACACACGACTTCTTGGACTATTGTCTGACCACTGAGGTGGTATTTATAAGTTTTACAAACTGAGAGGTTGACCACTGGAGGGTCGATCCTCTTCTAAAAACAGTAAATTGCATTTAAGATGCCCTAACTACCGAAATGAGGCGAGCCAATAATCGCCCAACATAACAACCCAAATTGAGTTGTCAAGAGTTCATTAGTTGAAGGCCACAAGCATGAGAAAAACCCATGTCTCTGATTCTCTCATCACTGGCCGCTAATACCATAACCGCCAAATCGCCCATCGTTTTTGTGTTAGACGGAGTGCTGGATGGAGTATCGGACTGAGTGTCGGACTAAGTGACGGAAGAAAAAACAACCTTGTGACATAGAAAACATGGATTAGTCTCTTGGGATCATACAAACATACTGATTTAAACTCAAAATCATTGCAAAACACAAATTATGCATACCTGGTGTGGATCATAACGTTTTGACACAAAAGCTCTTCAAAAAATTATTCAAAACATGAAAACACATATACACATTCGGCAAAAAGGATCTAATTAACATCATAAAATCACTCATATCACGAGCCCAACATTACACCCACACCTAATATTTTGCAGGTCCCACTGCAAAAAAAGGAATTGCCCTTCATGACTAAACTTGCAAAGGAAGGGGTGGATTAGCTTTAGAAGCTTCCCCCTCTTGCCTGGGGGATTTTGACTTAGGACTTTTGTGATGTTTCAATTGCATCCAGAGACTATTATTGGTGGCAGTCATAAAATCAACCAAATGCTGTAGAGAATTGATCTTGGCTTGTAGAACAATGTTATCATGGCGTAAAAGACGACTCAGTGTTTCATGCTCTCTAAGTTTGAACTGGAGGGTTTGGAGTTTTTGGAGGCTACTGATGACATGTAAGGAAGCCTTGAGATGTATATTATACCCTTTATCCTTTAAACCATGAAAAACAACAATTTTACCTCTACAAAATTAGTTCCAAAAGTGACTTCCCATAAGCGCAACAATTTTGGCCTGGCGAACTTGTGAAAAATAGGTATCAAAGTGACACCTGTAACTACAAGATAGTAAATCCTGTGTAACAACTGAGAGACATTTTTGTTTTTGAATATGTCCTTGATAAAAACATCTCTTGTTTTTCAAAAATTCACTTCCAGTTGTTAGGAAAACACGAAAAGAAAATATGATTAAAACAGAAAAAACAGAGTGTTTTATTTTATGAAAAACTAGGCCTATAAGAGAATTGAATATATCCCAAACCATAAAGTATATTAAAAAACTCAGAGAGGTTATTGTGTTTTGATATGTTATGAACAAAAACCTCCTCTAGGTTTCAAAATTACTTTCCCATTTGTTCATAATCCCAGATTGAAGTTGGTTACTCAAAACTTGCAAAAGCACATCGTGGTCTTTGAGAGGGATTTTGGAGGCCTTCCCGGAAGATTTTTAGGTTGGAAGTGGTATGGTTGGAAATTTTTGTGATGTCTTCTACACAATGTAACCATTAATCACTGCAAATGCCTTCTCCAAACCTCTGAAAAACTGACTTGAAGTCAAGCTGTCCAAATGTGCAGAAACCCTCCTATATAGATTGTATTTGGGGAATATCTCTCAAATAATAACACTTGTGCATAAACTAAAGGACTTTTTTTTCCCTTGGTCTATTATTGACAAAAACCTCTTTCACTTTTGTCAAATTCATCTTCCTTAATTTAGAAACCAATTTTGAAATAGAACTTTGATCAAGACAATCATTTGAAAATTTATGACAAGGAATGATGACATGACCATGATGAAAATTTATGAACTTGGATGAGTGGAGGGAGTAGTAAGGACACCTAGACAAACCAATGACCATTTTACAACCAAGAGATGTCAAATTTTATTTTGAAAATATAACAATTTGACCTAGTAACCCTATCAATCACATGAAAGAGTTAATTTGATCACTGGTGACTGACATAACTGACAAATAATAATGAAAGACTTGGTTTGTACTGGTAGACATGGTGAGCAGGAGAATTTTTATTTCCTTTCATCGATCTGTAACAATTCAAACAATTGTTCCTCTTTTCATAAGCTTGTAATACAGATGGTAGTAAGTATTTAGCAATTGTTATCACTCTGTATTTGTCACAAAGAGTAGTTAAGTATAAGAAATCCTCTATAGAATAAACATAAAAATGCACAACAAGATTATAACACACACAATGATGTTAGCAACATATAATTTAGCATACCAATACAAACAACTGTTGATATAATATCCCAAGACTTTGTAAAAAGACAATACGACAGAATTTTGACAGAAATCCTACTTCCTCTTCTCATGGGTTTGCTATACAAATGGACAGTTCTTAGCATTTTTTAGCTTAGGAAACTCCCCCCAGACCGAAGATATGGTGCGTCCTCATGCCATGAATTAGCAATAGGATTCTTGGTCTTTAGTGTTTTTAGAGGGGGTTTAGCAATAGGCTTCTTGGTCTTCTTGCCCGATGAGGCTGCAGGGGTATAAACAAGTTTCTTGGACTTTTGGTCCGGTAAAGGAATATCTTGAGAATGAGGGTTTGGGTGGAGTAACAATCCCTAGATAAGGATTCTTCTTGCTAGTATTGATTGTAATATGAGGGTTTGAAAATTGGTAAATGAACTCATCCCATATTTTTCCCTGTTTTTCCAACTCGGCTAAGACAAGTAGTTTGATAAGGCCATGGTGAAATAGGTTGTTATGGGGATTGGTTACATTCTTCCTCACTTGGGAAGACATATTCTCAAGACTCTTTAATAAGTAAAAGGGAAAATTCAATGGATTATTGAATTGAAAGTGAGCTAATAATCGAAAGTGACAAGCTTTAAAGACAAAATATCTACCTTCACATGTGATCAATCTGGTGATGACTATGAGAGGGTTGATTAGCTCCTCTTTTATCCACTCCTTGGAGTATCCATTAGCTCCAGAGATTTTCTAAAATTCAGTTTTGAAAACCCTATTAAATCTTGCTCTTGGTAACTGGTGGTGCTTAAACCAACGATCTCCAACTCTTGGGAGCTTTGTGGCTAAGGAAATTGATTCCTCAGAGACCATGAACATGGTGAATAGGAGCAGAGGTAGGCTAAGAGTGTTCCATTATTATTATTTTTTCCATCGCGCTCACACATTCCATTCCTCTATCTTTCATTCTATAAGGCATGTAATCATAACTCTGTAATGAACAGTTTGTAACAAAAATAAACCAGTTAAGCGGTCTGTTAAGGAAATGTACAACAATTTATAACACACAGGGAATTAGCATTTCAAAAATAAAATAACTGCTGATATAATAGTCTGTATTATGAAAACAACACACATAAATTTTTTACAGAGATTTACTTCTTATAGGAAATGTTATCATTTGTCAACTCATGAACCCCTCCCCCACACCTAAGTATTGTGACACCTCACAATAAAAAATATAGGAAATCGATTAGTTCTCCCAATAGCCGAAGATTTACAGCTTGTTAAGTGTAGAGATAAATTTCAGACATTGGTCTGATGAGATGGTTAAAAGATGGCCCCACCTATATGATAAGAGATCCTATATATAGATAAGAAGAGGTAGGCAAAAGAGTTTCAATATAGTCTCAAAGTTAGTTCCCAATGGAAAATTTATGGAGTTTATTAACCTTATCTCAACCATACATACTTCATGTCATCTTTGTCTACAAGTAATGTCGTACATCAGGACGAGTTTAATTTATTTATTTATTTATTTTCAAATTATCATCCTCGCTAGGTAGAATGCCCCACTGCCAGCAAGCTTGTTCAGTACTCCGACAAGTTTACCTAGTCATACCACAAGTCGATACCTGCTGCCAACATACCTGTTCAGTATCTTGATGGGTTAGCCTCTTACACCTTCAGAGACTGGCGCTCCATCTTTTAATATTTTAGTATAAGATTGTTTTATGCAAGAAGATGGGGGGGTAACTCTAAAAACAACTTTTTCTTTCTTTTTATTGGGATGGTATTTATGTTGGAGGATGACTTTCCATTATATATATTCATTAGTGATTTTCCTGATGTAAGGGGTACTTAAGCAGACGTATCCTATCTAAATATATGATATAATCAAGTATTTTAGTGTGTAGTGGATGGTACCATTGGGAAAGAACAGAAAGGTATCTCTAGGCTCAACTTGCTTTCTTCTTTTGTATTTATTGTGATGTTTCCATGACTAACCGCTAATCAGACCTCCTTGTTACTTTTTAATAAAGATACTTTACTTACTTACTCAAGTTTCTTGGGGAAACTATATGAGAGACCTCTAGGCTTGGTGGTTATGGTATCACTTCCTTATACAGTGGTGAAGGTTTTCAAGAGCAACTACTTCTTAAGACGCCTTGAGAAAAAGAAGATGAAAATATTTTTCAAAAACATGGCTAACTACAACAAGTCATTATTCATTTTATGCTTAGCAGACAACAAGGTTCAAGTATAGAAATCTTTTGAAGAAAAATTCTTCTTTTGTATCTCCTTGAAATTGTCTACTCCTAGTGAAATAAATACCTATAGAAATCTCTAGGACTGTTTTTCAAAAACCACACTCTAAAATATCAAAAAATAATAAGATCAATGAGATCAATTCATCGGAACATGTATCTCATATTTCTTTTATTAAAAAGAAAACGTAAAATGAGGCTACATTAGAGTTTAAGCTAAACTAACAACGTGCAGTTTTTATTTACTATCCTACCCTACCTAAAAAGAAAGGAAAATCTTTATTCAAGTGTAAGAACTTTTCCAATGTAACCATGTGCGAAGCAAGATAAGAAACATGCTCATATCCGCATATGAAAAAGTTACTGCAGTGATTACCTGGATATGAAGAACCAACCAACCTACTTGTTTTGGCACCATAAGGTGTTGAATAAGAGAATAGTATTGTGGCCTGATGACCTCTTGAAACCAAATTTCAATGTAATCTTGATGTTCATCAACAATAATTTCTATGTTCTCCTTCATCATGTTATGCAACTCCTCTTCTTCTTGATGATTGATTTCTGAAGTACATAAAGGATCTGCTGAGATGGATGTTGAGAACTCCTCAATGTCAGTGCTTAGTGATTTCTCTGATTTCTCTTCACCAGATGTAGTCCATAAGTTTTCATCTTCCTTCACAGTTTGGCAAGGAAAAACATTTTGTAGCTCATAGGACCTTGATTCTTCTAATATTTCTGGAGAGGTAGATACACTTTGGTTGCTGCTAAAATATGTTCTTCTTGAAAAGAAAATATCTCGGTTGTTGCTAATATTTGAGAGACTTCTTCCAAACTAACGGTCACCTTCGAATTCATTCTCCTGGTGGTGGTAAGAAAACAAAGGTTGTATTGTTCAGTTCTGCAGAAGGTTCGAGTGGTCTTATCTCTTATCCCACTATTACTGATGCTTCAATTTCTTGTTCTACCGTGCTCCCTGTTTTAGACTCTTCAGAGACTGCTTTAGCTCTTTGGGTTGAGCTAGATCCTATTTTTCGGTATCGGTCTGTGGAGATTATCAGTGGAATGTTCCTTCCCCCAAGAAGGTCGGAAGGAACCTTGGTTGAAATATCTAATTTAGATTTAATATATCTACCTTTTGGGTCTCTAGGTCTATTCATGAAAGTAAACAAAAACAAAAAGAAAAACTACCATTGGGTTTGGGGGGACCTTCTATAGCAGATGCGCAGGTTCTTACCTCTTGTCTTAAAGTTCCCCCACCACCAAACTAATGCTAAGGTTTAGAAGTGATCTATTTCCTAACTATTTCCTACCTTGAGACAACTCCTCGACAATGGCGCCAAAAATGATGGGTGTTCTATATGCACTAAAAACACACTAAAAACCCTCAATTAAATTGTCAACTTGAGGTAAGTAAACTTAGAGTTGTATCAAAATATATGCCAAGGTAGAAGGATTGGTAGTAGTATAGTCTAAATAAGGAAGTGACTATCTAAGGGATAATCTACTCAAGCAAGGACTACTCATGATCAAACTCTACTAAGAAACTCAAACTATGTACCCTAAGTAACCTTTGAACGAAGGATCGATGGATAGTCCTAAGAAAGCAAATGGAAACCCTACTTAAAGCAAACTAGTTCAATCATAACTATCAACAAAAGCAAGATATCTAAATCAATAACAATAGCAAAACTACTTGTAATTAACCTACTAAAATTCAATAAGCAACTATCTTGTGGAAGCAAGTAAATAGACAAGCAACTACACTATCAAAGAAAAAATAGACAAGTAAGCAACTAACCTATTAAAGCAAGTAAACAACTAACTAGCCTAGGATAAATTCTACAACAAGTAAACTAATCAATAAGCAACTAATTAATCTAAGAAACAAGTGAACTCTATTATTAAATTAAACTTCACAACTACTTCTAATTTATGAAAGGAAATCTACTAAATTGAAAGCATTATGATAATAAAGGCAATTAACAACTAATCTTTAACCTATGATAAGAAAATTATTTCGTAATCTACCAAAGAAAAAAGACTATCTATCCTACAACAACAAAAAAACTATCTTCTAATCTATGGAAGCAAGAAAACTATCTTCTAATATATAAAAGCAAAAAAAACTCAAATATAGTGTTGATGGTTATGTCTCCAGTGTCTTATGATATCATGATGGAACTTGACAATGAATGATAATTCAAGAGGGATAAAATTGATATTGACTTCAATAGCAAAGTGAAAAGTGTGAATTAGACAATCCAGTGAGAACTTAGCCATTATGGAAACAACATCAATTATCCTGCATATCCATGTGATTATTGATCATGCATTAATCATCAACAGTAAAAAGAGATTATGCTATGAAACTCAATTGCACTCTATACTACGTAAGAAAATTCATACTATACTAAATTCAATCATTAACTACAAATTGAATTTGCATCCTAAATCTAAGAAATAAATTGCACAAAGTAAACTAAACTAGTTCTATTTGACAATTCAAATTGCAAAAAGAGAAATGCTTATAAACCTGAATTAAACATTATGATAGCATATGACAAGTAAGCAAATGAGAAATTTAATTAACAACTAGATGATCAAAGACTAAATAACAATTGAATAAGCAATCTAAAAATGAAAACTAGAACTAATACTATCCATCCACCAAAGCTCTATCAAGGAAATCATGAATTAAAATTGTGTTCTAAAACTTTGTTTTAAACTCTATTTCAGCATAAAGAAAACTTAATTTATCATCTAGGTACAAACACGGTTAGTATCTAAGCTTGCAAGATTGCTTCTATCAACTAAGAATTCATTGCATACTAACAAGATTCCTCATAATAACCTGCAAAAACTAAGTTAAATTAATTAAATCCTAAACAACAAATTAAATAACAAAGTAAAATGATAAATCATGTACAAAAAAATGAATAAAAATGCATCTACACTATCTAATTCACAAATAAACTCATAGAATAGTTACCCAGAATGCTGGTGGGCCCCCCAACAAGTTGTGGTCACTCTTCAAATGCACACCATGATCTTCAGCAACACAAACTCTCCATTAAAACTAAAAATGCAGTTTTACACAATTCTGGCCAAATGAAAATGGAAAAACAGAGGGAAAATGTCTTTTCCCTCTAACACACGATTTCCTGGACTATTATCTGACCACTGAGGTGGTATTTATAAGTTTCACAAACTGAGAGGTTGACCACTGGAGGGTCGATCCTCTTCTAAAAACAGTAAATTGCATTTAAGATGCCCTAACTGTTGAAATGAGGTGAGCCAATAATCTCCCAACATAACAACCCAAATCAAGTTGTCAAGAGTTCAGTAGCTGGAGGCCACAAGCATGAGCAAAACCCATGTCTCTGATTCTCCCATCATTGGCTGCCAATACCATAATCGCCAAATCTCCCATCATTTTTGTGCAGGACAGAGTGTCGGACGGAGTGCCAGATGGAGTACTAGACTGAGTTTCGAATGGAGTGTCGAAAGAAAAAACAAGCTGTGATTTTTCCCTGTGACATAAAAAACATGAATTAATCTCTTGGGATCATAAAATCATACTGATTTAAACTCAAAATTATTGCAAAACATGAATTATACATACTTAGTGTGGATCATAGCATTTTGACACAAAATCTCTTCAAAAAATTCTTCAAAACATGAAAATGCATATACACATTCGGCAAAAAGGATCTAATTAATGTCATAAAATTGGTCATATCAGGGGCCCAACACAATGGTTGAGGCTCTGTCTCTTTCTTGACCCACTAGTGGATCCTATTTCCTTGATCTGTCACATCAGCTTCGGTTCTCATTCCTCCACGCATAACCAATGTTATCTTGGGTTCTTCATCGCACGCCTCTGCTACCATCATTTGTACATTTGAGTTCCTCTTTTCTTTCCACTTTTCGATTATATTTGGGCAATCCTCTGTTGCATGTTCTAGCTGTCTGAAATATGTACATGTTTTGCAGGGATTCAGGAAGTCAACATATAATTGGTCCTCTACCTCTACTGAATCCTCCTCTTTCTCAACCTCTGAACCCTCTTCTTCCTCCTCTTGGATTATTATACTGCGATACTCCTCCTTTTAATTCTTCTCCCTAGACTATGTATGCATATGCAGTGTGCTCTCTCATCAAATCTAGTGCACGACACTCTTCATCATGTTCGACAAAATTACCAAAGTTACAAAATAGGTTTCTCACAATACTCTGGTACTTCTGCATCAATGGGAAAGAAGTAGGGTGGTGACCCATATTCTTGCAAATATTGCACCATACCCCTAGTGGATTCAGATCTCATGTATTCAAATACTGTAAGAAAGATGGAAATTCATTCTTATGGTGACCTTATGTTCTACATGTGACACACCATACCTCCTCGTGTTTTTATTTTCCTTTTGCAAGTTCCCGCAATTGAATAGTCAGCGCTGCTAACTGCAACTGAACTTGAGCCATCCCTGCACCATTTTCTCCTACCGGCAATGCTTCTGATTTCATAGAAATTTCTAAGGCTTTCTTATTGTGACACAATCTTCTGCTATGTCAAAGGGAAACATATATGCGACAACAATCCTGCAATAAACCACTCCCTATGCTATTTATCTGGAATTGAGAATGTCAATCGATACTTCAGTATGTTGAATCTTTGATCATAGTACCACAATGATTCATTCTCTATATGCTATATCTCCTTCATCTCTGTAATGCACTGCGAATTGGACTTAGGTTTCATGAACTTTTTCAATAGAGTTTGTCTCACATATGCCAATATTCTAGTCGATCCTGCAGGTGTTGTAGTCTGATATTTCATGTACCATAGTAATGTGTGATCTTTGAATTTCCTTTCCAACTGCACAATCTTCACATCGTCATCTTGGACATTATTCATATTCCATATTGTCTCACAAATTAACAGATGTTGTTATGGATCCTCTGTCCCCTCTCCATGGAATACAAACATTCTTAAAGTAGGATCTACCTCTGCCATTGTGTTCTGCGTGATATTATTTCTTGATAACACTAAATTATTCTAACTCGGCGTAATACTTCCACTACTATGACTACTTTTACTACTATATTTACTTCCTTCACTAACTATAATTAACAAAGCTTCTAATCTTACCTCAATTCTTAGAGAAGTACAAGGGGTCGTGGTTTTGATGTAGAGTTTGATCTGAGCGGGATCTTATTCTACTAGACTAAGATGTTAGGTATTTTCTTTTGTACAAAAAATCCATTCTATCTAGAGTATTACACCATTTTCTCTTTCCTTGATCTCACCATGGTTCCCCTCTCTCTTAGCCACAATCCTCTTCTTATTCGGTCTAAATATCTTACCATTGCACAATACTCCAATCTATTCATTTGTCGCACACTCTTCTTCTCTCAGCATCCTCCTCCCATCCATTCTTCATTCCTTCTCTTCATCCCTTTTTACACTTAGACCATCCCCTGATCAACACCCAATCCCCCTATGTGCACGAAGATGCTTAGCTACTAGGGAAATCAGATTCCATCTTCATAAATCCCTTGTCACACAACAACATCTTAATATGAGTATAGTGACTTCAACTATCTTCGACACGGTCCCTTAAATAATTCCCTTTCAGCAACACTATAAAATTGAGTACAATCTATCACAAATTCAGTAACATAACATCCCAACACACTTTCCAGCTAGTAATCAATTTTGTATCCATTTATCTATGTTGATTTGTGGGTTATTATTCTGATCTATAGAAAAATCAATATCCTTCATGTCCAACCATTGTCCAATCTCCTCCTTAGTAGGTATCCACATCCCCCTCAGTCATAGATCTCGGTCCTGACAATGAAACCATCTGTTGGCATGCAGTGGATAGATCTTGGGTTCAACATTAATTCAACAAAAAAATCCTAAAGATATTGGCCCTTTCAGCATCACATGCAAGCAGGTGAAATCTCAACCAAGGCACCTAAGGGGACTACAAGAACCAGGATTCTGCAGTCATGAATGGAATGGAGATCATTCTAACATTCATTCAACATGCAATATATCATGTGCGTGAAATCATAATAGTGTAATAATGTATGACAAATTCATCTTACTTAATAATTCAACATGTGCACGGAACCATCACATACATATTCATATTAAACCATAAGCATCTATTAGATGTGCATAATAAACAGAGTAAGACAACACATCATGGAAACAAACACATTAGAACAAAGTAATTTAACATGGTTCACCCCAACTGGGCTACGTCCACAACGACTGTATTCTTATATTATTCATTCATATTCAGTCCTTATAACAGGTGCACACTGTTCTCACATAAGATACATAAGTTCTACCCAAAATTCCCTATCCGTCAGAGCATATAGTGCACACTTAGCTCATTCTAATCTCCAAATATTTATATATGATGAAATACTATTATCTCATTCAATATCACTATCATCATATGATCCCTTCTACCCAAAAACCCATTACATATTTTGTTATTGGATAAATCTGTAAATGCGGACATAAACTGATCTCCCTAGATCCACCTAGATCTAGAACAAAACAAGACAGGACATGACGCTTTCCCTAAGTTACAGTCATTGATCTAAGTTTCAAAGAAGGAATTGATGACTTACCTTTGAGATCGCTTCCTTATATCTTTGTTGTTCCCGCTTCACTCCGGTGTTCTTGTGAGATCAAATATGCAATGACACAAACCAACCAAAGTGAAAGAAACAATAGTAGTTTCAATGAAAACCTAAACATGTGATCAACGAGTCATGTAATAAAATTCTAATGATTTTATGAGAAATAAACATGCCACTGTATTATATAATGTGGAAGAAAGATACAACCAGATGCCTTGATGTCGTCAGATTCCTTCCAACATTTCCTTGCTTCCCACACACTTCTTGCTCCATGTATTCTGAGACCATGGATCTGATAGCTATTCACAATCTATCTTGATAAAGCAAATCTCAAAGCCAACATAAATTTCCCAAGCTCAATTTAACTAACTTTATCCATGAGAGTTCCTCTCCTTTTATAAGCAGAAGAGGATAATATGAGGAGGTTAGCATGATCCCACTAAATCATGAAAGCGAGTAAGATCCAAACCATTTGGAGGCCACCTCACCATGGAAGTGTCTCCTTCTAGAAGCATCGAGAAAATGCTTGTTTTTTCCATGTATGAAGGTCGTCGCACTCTAGTTATAGTGCATCCTGTGGAAACTCCACAACCTAGCTATAGTACAACCTACGGAAATCAGGCATTTCTGCACCCTGTGTATATAGCAGCCTGTAGAAATCCTACTAAATAGGGTTTTTACAAAGGAAAATACAACTTCTTCTCTCAGGGAAAGTTCTTCTTCCTAATTTTTTCAGGAATTTAGGCCACTCACCCCTCTGAAGGCAACATATAGGTTTACATCATTAACGGTCATAAGGGTGACGAAGATAATGTGTAACAGAGAGCCCACCAAAGTATGAAGTTAGAACAAAGTGATAGATGAAATACTTTGTCGAGTGTGTGTAGGGAACAATGAAGACGTCGGTTGGAAACCTACCAACAAACAAGGAAATACAGTACAATAATATATCATCACTGAGGTAGGAATTCCCATACTCATAATACAAATGACTCAAAACATAAATGCCGATATGTAAAGATCCATGTCAAGTAATACAGGTCATGGCCACCAAACATACACTGTGGATCCATGCCAATATGACGCAAATCTAAACATAGCCACCAAAAATACACTGTGGATCTATGTGTTAAAGACTCAAATTTGAACATAGCCATGAGACATACAATGTGGATATATGCAGCAGTATAAACTGAATATACTCCAACACAACTTGAATCTGTGAGAAAAGATTTAGTGATCTGAAAAGATCTTTTAATGACTGTGGTTGAGTTTTTAATTGCATGTGATTATTAACCATTTAAGAAGCTAATGAAATAGGATGAAGATGAGAGAATATATCACATCCATAATAAAAAATATAGATCTGAACTGAAGCAATAAGAACAACAAACCATAACAAGAGAAGTGATAATGGAGTTTGGCACAAAATTGCCTACGTCTCCGGGCCTTTGTCTTAGTGGGAGAGGTTTCTTTATTAATTCTTCAATGATTTCATAGTACATAAAAAGTACATCAAATGGATCTCATACTAGTCTCATTGTGTTCTTCTCGACCTCATAAATCCAACACAACCGACGACACTGAAAAAGACTGAGTGTAGCTCCCAGAAATGGTCCGCAAGCGTATGCTCCTCAACAACTTCCCTGCATAAAAATGGTTTTGGCTTGGCTTTGCTTCAGCATAAATCTGATATGACTATCCTCTATGGCCTCAAACAGGCTTGGTTTTTATACATCTGAATTTGGTTATCCATTCCCAACTTCCTCCCAAAATCTGGGCTCAAATCCCCCTTCAAATGGCCCAAAATCCCCCAAAAATCCATTTTCTGGGCATAATATCAATCAAAATCCCCAAAAACTATACAAAAAACCCACTTTTATTTAAAAATACATAGTAATCCTTCTTGGGCTATGTGCACACCCTCTAAAACTGGTCATATGAAGTCCATATGGCCAAGCGCTAGCTCAAGGGGCTAAGCGTTGGCCTTGAATAAGCTCTAGCTCCTGGATTCATGGTGCATGGCATGTAACCACCCCCTAACCATTTTTTGGGTGGTTATGCTAGGCCCGCTCTCTTGGTTGTATGATTTTTTAACAGAGACCACAGGCTGGGGCTTATCCCCAGCCCCCTTCGCTCCATACTTTAATAAATTACACTTTATTAACAATAAAGTGGGTTATGTTAAACAAGAATCACTTGTGGCGCATTGGTGTTTGACTATTTCTCAAAGCTTGGGCTTGGTGGGAGGTTGTGGGTTCAAAACCCATGGACCCCAAAACATTTTGAAACTTGCCACAACTGCTGACTAGGTGCCACGTGGCATCACCTCATTTACCCAAAAATTGACAAGTGTCACATGCCATGTGTCCAAATCTGATTTGATCTATCATCTGTCTAGTCACCCTGGTGCCTGTGCTGCCACATGTCACTTCTTCCACTGCCACGTGTCACCTCCAGAGAGTGCCACATCACCTTTTGATTGTTGACTTTTTTTTTACTTTTTCGTTGTTTGGGAAAACGATCAGAGTGCGATAACTCTCACATACAATGCCCATTTGAGAACGTGAATATATGGCTGGAATCAACGCAATGAGTCGGTCGCAATGGAATTGGTTTCGTCCGATTATGAGAACTTTCATTTTTGAGCCTTTTTTAGCTCTATCAGGCTCCTGGATCCAATTCTGGATCACACCTCCCCACTAAAGGAAATTTTGGTCCCCAAAAGGTTATTGACCAGTCAACAAGCTTGGGATAGGCCACCCAGCTTGTCCTCTATCTCTGAACTCTGTCATGTGCACCTGTCTCATCAATATCAACTGTAACACAATCATGACAACTAACAACATATTGTTAGCCATTTGAACCTTGTTACATCTTACTGAAGCCACTATCATCCATGTAGACAATCTTACTAATGATAGCATCAAAAAGACAACTACAAATGAGTTGATATACTTGAAATATTTGCACAACATGAGCTTATCTTGAAGCAACTTATGATTGATTTCCCATTCAACAATCATTTCTTGTTATTGCTTAAGATCGATTACTTCATTTGAAACAAGTATTAGTTTGTTTCTTGCTTGCACTGCCTTCTTTAATTGTTCCATTATTTGAAGTGTTTTATTTGCCTTAACATGATGAGCATAAACCACATAATCTTGACCTGCTTTGGTTAATTGATATCGATTCTTTGTCCTGTAGAAGATTGACTTACAATCATATAAGTATGGACTACCTAAGACCATTCCACATTCACTTAATGACACTACATCACATGTTACCTCGTCCACATACTTAGATGAAATTGCAAATTTGATTGTACACTACTTTGTTATGTGCATTTGATGATGATTGCTTATCCATTTAAGTGTGTAAGGATTATGATGAGTTTGTGTTTTTAACCCCAATTGCTGAACCAATTCTTCAGAGATTAGATTAGCTTGAGATCCACTATCGATTAATGGGTCTATCTTAGTGTGTCACATGATTGTCCTTATATGAAACAAGTTACTTCTACAATCAATGCCTTCACCAATTTTACCTATCATACCAACTAATGAGATCTTTGATTCATCACCTGAATCCGATCCCAAGTCTGTGGGTCTTGTTGTCACTGCCATTGTTTGCATTCCCTTATTTTCCTTGAACCACTTTGGCCTCTTCTTGGGATGCAACTGCCAACATCTGTCCTCATCATGTGCCTCTTTCTTGCAATGCTTGCAAGAGGGCTTCCCTTCCTTCCTCGTCATTGCATTTGAATTMTTGCCATGCCATTTCCTCTTGTCCTCTTTCCTTGAAGACGATGATTCCCCTGACACACTTGCTTTTCTTGCTTCAATATACATAGCTTGAAYAGAAACCTCATCAAGGTTAGTGGGTCCAAACATGAATACAGTGTTTCTAATATGTGCAGGTAAACCTCCTATATACTTCATAAGGGTTTCCTGTGTATGTAAAGGAATATCTAACATCAATGCCATTTTTCGAAAGCCATCAGTATACTCTTGCACTGTTTGTCCTTTTCTTAGTTTTAAAGATTGCCATTCAATTAATTCTTTTTCTTTATAACCCAAAGGACAAAATTGTTTCCTAGGCACAGAAATGAAGCTTTTCCATGATGGAAATACATTACCCACTTGTTGCGTTCCATTTTGCAACTTGCTTTTCCACCAGATGAGAGTTGTGCTTGCAAGTCTCAAAGATGCCAACTTGATTTGTGTGGCCTCATCCTTGATCTGTTGCACACTGCAGTAAACCTCCATCTGCCTGACCCAATTTTCAAGTCTCTCTGCATTAACTTCACCATCATATATGGGTAACTCAAATTTAACATCAAGTTTTAACAATGGAATTTCATTCTTATGCTTATGAGCATGTTTTTTTGCATTAGATTTAGAAATTGAACTTGAAGAAGAAGGAGAAGAAGGAGGTGATGATGGAGGTGAAGGAGGAATATGAGGAGGATCCTCTTCCTCTTCACTTTTTCCCTTTGAAGATTCACCCAAAACTGGTCTTTTCTGTTCCAAGTAATCCTTGTACAAAACTTTCACCATCTCCGACATAGCAAGGAAAGTTTTCTGAAACTCTTTCTCATCCTGAGAAAGCCATTCTTCCGATGCCATCTTCTTGCTGTGATAAGCTCTCTTTCTCAATCTAATTAATGGATTCTCTGCAACAATCTCACCTTCACCATGTTGTATCTTTTCCCTGGTTAACATGCAAAACTCAAATCCAAACGTCAACTAGCTCTGATACCACTTGATCTGAAAATATCTTTTAATGACTGTGGTTGAGTTTTTAATTGCATGTGATTATTAACCATTTAAGAAGCTAATGAAAGAGGGTGAAGATGATAGAATATATCACAACCATAATACAGAATACAGATCTGAACTGAAGCAATAAGAACAACAAACCATAACAAGAGAAGTGATAATGGAGTTTGGCACAAAATTGCCTATGTCTTCGGGCCTTTGTCTTAGTGGGGGAGGCTTCTTTATTAATTCTTCAATGCTTGCACAGTATAGAAAATTTACATCAAATGGATCTCATACTAGTCTCACTATGTTCTTCTCGACCTCAGAAATCCAACACAACTGACGACACTGAAAAAGACTGAGTGTAGCTCCCAGAAATGGTCCACAAGCGTCTGCTCCTCAACAGCTTCCCTGCATAAAAATGGTTTTGGCTTGGCTTTGCTTCAGCATAACTTTGATATGACTATCCTCTATGGCCTTAAACAAGCCTGTTTTTTATATATCTAAAGTTGGTTATCCATCCCCAACTTCCTCCCAAAATCTGGGCTCAAATCCCCCTTCAAATGGCCCAAAATCCCCAAAAAATCCATTTTCTGGGCATAATATCAGTCAAAATCCCCAAAACCTATACAAAAACCCACTTTTTTAAAAAAATACACTGTAATCCCTCTTGGGCTATGTGTGCGCTCTCTAAAACTAGACATATGAAGTCCATATGGCCAAGCGCTAGCTCAAGGGGCTAAGCGCTGGCCTTGGATAAGCTCTAGCTCCTAGATTCATGGTGCATGGCATGTAATCACCCCCTAACCATTTTCTGGGTGGTTATGCTAGGCTTTCACTCCTGGTTGTATGATTTTTTAACAGAGACCATGGGCTAGGGCTTATCCCCAACCCCCTTTGCACCATACTTTAATAAATTACACTTTATTAACAATAAAGTGGGTTATGTTAAACAAGAATCACTTGTGGCGCGTTGGTGTTTGACTATTTCTCAAAGCTTGGGCTTGGTGGGAGGTCGTGGATTCAAAACCCATGGACCCAAAAACATTTTGAAACTTTCCAAAACTGTTGACTGGGTTCCATGTGGCTGCCCATGACTGGGCCACGTGACATCACCTCATTTTCCCGAAAATTGACAAGTGTCACATGCCACGTGTCCAAATATGATTTGATCTATCATCTGCCCAATCACCCTGGTGCTTGTGCTGCCACATGTCACTTATGCCACTGCCATGTGTCACCTCCAGAGAGTGCCATGTCACCTTTTGACTGTTGACTTTTTTTTTTACTCTTTAGTTGTTTGGGAAAACGGTTAGAGTGTGATAAATCTCGCATACGATGCCTGTTTGAGAAAGTGAATATATGGACAGAATCAACGCGACGAGCCGGTCGCAATGGAATTGGTTTCGATTGATTCCAAGAACTTTCATTTTTTAGCCTTTTTGAGTCCTGTCAGGCTCCTGGATCCGATTCTGGATCATTCAGGGTCTTCATCTCCACCACTCTATAATATGAATCTAACCATGTGAATACATGTGCTAAATTCAAACACAGTAGAAACCACTTGATTACCAGTCATTAATGAATATCGTTAACAGGTGTGAGGGAAATCACCATTAATGTCAATGACTCCGAAGGTACACTAGTACAATCCAATGAATGTGAATCAATGAGCCGAGGTCAAACACTCGGCGGAATCTCCCGATCATGGGTCAATAATGAAAACCCACTGTCAAAAGCGAGGAAACTTTCCATTGAAGCATGCAAGTTCCAAGGTACCAATTAGTTTCTAAGTCTAATTCTTGGATAATGAGTTGAAGTCGACAGGAAAAAACTTGTCACAGGAGGGATTTAATGTATCCCCCATCAATGACATGAAATGGGTAACAAGATTTAAAGTAGAAAAGAGTAACCAGTAACTCAGGACTAAATCAGGGATGACCAACACAATAGAAGGCTTAAGGACTGCAGAAAAGGTCGATGCGATAGAAGGATTTCTGGGTTGAACTTCTTTTTGAACATATTGACGACACAACAACTGTCTTGGAAAAAAATGACTCAACAACAGGGATCACAGACCAATTTGTAATATTATAAAGGAGTATGATCAAGAGACAAGCAAAATTTCCAACCTAGACACAAGGCGAGTGAAAGGGTGTCATGTTCAAAAGTGACTCTTCCATGGGATACATGTTTAGACACATTTATTTCCTAATTTTTCCCCCACTATTTCTAGCGAGTACCTCTTTATTTTTACACAAGATTGAGGAGGATAACATATGCTTGAAATGTAAGCTCATCCTTCGGATGAGTCCCTCAGAGTATGTTTAACAAACCCTAAGAAGGAGTGGTTCGGTCCCATATGGGCCTTTCAATGTTTCTTTAATGAGTCCAAAGAAAGAAAACTCGGGGGATTTTCATATTTAGAGAGTTTGAAAAACACTTAAAGAACAAGGTTGCTCAACAATATTTTCATTGTGTAGAGAGTCTGAAAACAACTTAAAGGGAACTCTAGTGGGTTCCTTTTTCGTATAACCTTTACGAGTCCAAAAAAGTGATAAAAGTATACTCGGTTATATTCTCACGTATTTACGAGCACGAGAAAGAACAAAGACTAAGCTCAGTAACTTATTCTCGTATTTATGAGCATGAGAAAGAACAAAGACTAACCTCGGGATTGTTTTCATTTTTATGCAAGCTTTAAAACAAAACAAAACTATGCTTGGGATAGATTTTATTTTTATACAATCTTAAAAACTAAACAAAACTATGCTTGGACCTAGTTTCATTTTTACACAAGCGTGAACCAGAGGAAACTATGCTTGAGGTAGGTGGTTTCATTTTTAGACAAGCTTGAACCATAGAAAACTATGCTTGCGACTTCCCAACGCATGTTTGGTACTTAGCCCCCAGCTTAAGAAACTAGTGGCACAACTTCAGTATGAAGTCTAGAGGCTGAAAGCATTGCCCTCCAAGGTTCGTTTCGTCCAACTGCAAAGGTGGAGGAAAGGAAGATTTGAATACTATACGAAGGACTTGACTCAATAGAGAGGGGGAAGTTGTTTCATGTTTTAACGAGCTTGACACAGGATAATAACTATGCCTGAGACTCTAGGTATAATCCCCAGACCTCTCTTTCATTTTTTAACGAGTTTGACATAGAAATGGGAACTATGCTTGTAAGCTCTGTTTCATTTTTTTAAAAGGTTTCTACAGAGACGCAAAAACTATCCTTGGCTGGTTTCATTTTTTAACGAGCTTGAAATCATAAAACCTATGCTCAAAGTTGGTTTCATGTTTTAATGAGCTTGCAATCAGAAAAATGTGCTCAAGGCTAGTTTCATTTTTTAATGAGCTTGAAATCAGAAACCATGCTCAAGGTTGGTTTCATTTTTTAATGAGATTGAAATCAGAAACCATGCTCAAGGATGGTTTCATTTTTTAATGAGCTTGAAATCAGAAACCATACTCAAAGATCTCTTCTTAATCACGGCTTCCAAGAAGACAATTCTCTGGAAGGACACCATGTCAAGGGATAAAAATCGGTCATTGCCTTTAAGAGATCTTCATTTGAAGGAAGAAACACACTCTGGAAGGAACACATGTCAAGGGTCGTGATATGGATAAGGAGGTCAGGCTCTAGTATCTCTACCGAAGAGATGACCATGTCAACTACTGGATCCAAATCATCAGAAGTTGAAGTCATGGGAGACAATGCCACATAATAAACATGTGGCAGGGGCGATACCATCTGCATATAATAACCACTAAGGGAGGTAATCCAATTAGGACCAATGAATGAAAGTTGATCAATAGTCACAATTCTTCCATTGTGAGGGAACGATGTCACACAAAAAAGTGTGGACACAATAACTTTCATGGCACAGACATAATCCTGCCCAAGGAGTAAAGAGAAATACAAAGGGTCTTGGAATACCATGACATCAATAAAGACAGTTTTCCTTCCCAAAGTTACAGGAAAACGAGGAAGATTCCCTAAAGGTTGACTGGTTCTTCTGCTAAAATCTAACAGATTCTGTGTAACCGGTGCAAGCTCAGGACAACCCAAAGCTTGCCAAGCAACAGAGGACAAAATACTAATAGATGCACCTTCATCCATCATTGTTTGAGGAACGTCCCAACCACAAACTTGTACTGTAATCTGGAAGGGAATGTGAGAGGGACGACGAGGTCCAATTAACACACCCCAATTGAAAAGGATGGACTCATTACTTGGAGGGGGTTCCATAGGAGAAGGAGGAATACCCCCCATCACAGTAGATTCTATATCAACAAGAAAAATGTGGGCAGTATCGGGTCTACTCTCGAGCGGGAGAGTAGGATCGACTGATGATGAGATCAGATCGACCACTTGGGTTTCATTCTCTAAGGGGAGAATGGGGTCGATAGGTGGAAAAAGATCGACCGCTTAGGTCTCACTCTCTAACGGGAGAGTGGGATTGACCGAGGATGGGATCAGATCAACCACTTTGTCAATTGGTTCAACTAAGGATGTGACCAGATTTACTGCATGATCAACCAGATTGATCAATGAAGGGACTGGATTGATCATTACATCAACTACAGGTGGATCAAGAGTAAGCTTGTGATAAGCAGCTGGAAGTTGAGGCTGTGAAATAGTCATGTCTTCTAGGAATTTTGAGGCTTCATCCATACGAGGGAAAATGTGATTTAGATGATTTTCTTTGCATAACATACACGGGAACTTGACTCTACTTTTCTTCTTCCCAATGATATCTTGACTAGTTGACAGGAGGTCATCGACATGTTGTTCAGAGGCTTACAACATGGGTTGGCGAGGTTGTGTAGACCATGCTTCTATAATCTTGGATAGACCAGGGCAATCCTTAAGAAGATGGCTACCCTTACAAATCCTGCAAGGGTACTTGAGCTTAAAGATTTGTTTGGGGGATCTTGACATCATCAACACTCCCAACACGATCAACAGTAACCGGTTTCTTTCCAACATGTCTGGCAGTAGTTGGAAGTTTGGAACCTTGTTTATTTTTCTTCTTTTTCTTCTTTTGTTTCTTCTTCTTCTTATCCACTGAGTTACTAGATTTGGAGCTTTCACTTGGTGAAGAAGATGAAATGGAAGAATACCTTGCAAGTGAAGAAGGCGAAGAAGATATTACTAGTAAAGAAGGTGAAGGATCAACATGAGGTTGATTTTCTTGGGGGGAAGTGCTTACAAATGAAGCACTAACTGCATTCGATGCTACCTGAATGGAAAACAACCATACCAGTAATCCAATTGTGAGACTTGGAAGGCTCAAAGAAGCGATGTGAGGAGGACCAATGTTTCCATAAGAAGGAAAAACAAAAGGTTCCTCTGGAAAAGGGGTTCCTTCATTGGTCATTCCAGGAACTGATGCCATTAAATAAAAATCCAACCTAGAGTCCACTATGTAAAAAAAACAACACACGCTAAAAATCTAGAAAGAAAGAAAGAAAGAAAGCAAACAAAACCTTCTCACAATGAACACACTAGTTGGTGATGAAATCCAATGTCGCGGGAACAAAGTAAGAAGGGATTGAGATAGAGTGGGTCGAAAAGTTACATTGACGACCTGCTTAACGGACTTACGCCTTGGCGCAAGCTCCCACACATAAATGTGGGTATATCCTCCAAGGAGCCTGAGTGAGTTTGGCCAACGTCGATTTCAGGTACTGTGAAGACTTGCCCCTCCATAGTCACCTCGTGTAAAGAACCTAGAGAGATAGGCCACTAAGGTTACCAATTACTACAGTGATGCCTGGGGAAACAATCGACAGTCCGATCCACATGCAAAGGCAGGGTATCTAGCCCGAAATCAACTTGAAAGGCTTCCACTCATCATTGTGGGTATACCTTCAAGCGACCCCCATAATATGCACAATATCTACACCAAGACCAATAAAGCAAGGTGAGTAACTCTGCCAGTCTCAATGCGACCTCGTTGTTGTAGGAAAATCTCCCTGCGGACAGGTAGATCGCCTCTAATAGCTTGACCCTAACTCTAGACAAAAAGTGCTTAACGTGGACACCGACTTCCTTTCAAATCTATCTAAGCTAACATATGGGAAGGAAGGATAACATAAGTACCTCTTTATCGACGTTTTTCCCTGCACGCTCCTAGTTGCACTTCGATCCTTTGCTTCTCGCTGGATCCTATGGACAAAACAAGATACAACCACTTCCTACTCTATTGATATTA
>JZKD02S1619108.1:43721-61659 GCA_000966675.3 Picea glauca
CGTGTCATATTGATGAGAATAATGACAACAGTACTTACAATCGTAGATGTGAATGTGACAGCTTCGTCAAGTCCCCTTTGTCTAACCCTTGCCTGAAAGATCCACAACCTGGATAACAACAGCTTCAATGATCACTCTCCTTTGGCTGACTGTGTGTTTCCTCCAAGATCATAAGTTTCATACCAGCAGTTCTTCCCCCTTTCCACCATCATAGAGCCTGCTTATATAGGTTAAGAGGAGCTTAACCTTTTGAGTTATCTTTAGAACAAGTTGGGAACTTCCTCCTTAGATCAGGGATCTTTTGGTGAAACCAAGAATTTGAACACAACTGCCTCCTAATCTCGAAAGATCCTCCCCTTATTCCCCTACAAGGCTTCAGGGAGCGTTATAACACTACCCTGCCCCCTCTGAAGGAGCACAACTTCGTCAAGTCCCCTTTGTCTAACCCTTGCCTGAAAGATCCACAACTTGGACAACAACAGCTTCACTGATCACTCTCCTTTGGCTAACTGTGTGTTTTCTCCAAGATCATAAGTTTCATACTAGCAGTTCTTCCCCCTTTCCACCATCATAGAGCCTTCTTATATAGGTTAAGAGGAGCTTAAAATCTTGAGTTATCTTTAGAACAAGTTGGGAACTTCCTCCTTAGATCAGGGATCTCTTGATGAAACCAAGAATTCGAACACAACTGCCTCCTAATCTCGAAAGATCCTCCCCTTATTCCCCTCAACGGGCCAACTACTGCCTTAGATTAGGCAACGCTCCCTTAGAAGGGGCATCAGAGCACTGTAGCACTTCCTGGTAAGCTTTAGGGGAGCGCCACCGCTTTCAATATGAGTAGCGCTCCTTCAGAGGGGGTAGGGGAGCATTATAACGCTCCTTGAAGCCTTGTAGGGGAGCGCCAGCACTCCCCCTCAAAACCTTTGTTTTAGGGATCTCTTCAGGTGTTAAGAGTTATTTGACTTCAGTAAACTAGTTCTCCTTCTTCAAATCAAGCATATGAGATGTTTTAAGTGTCTCCTTAGTGTCGTCGACATGGCAGTATGTTCGAACATCATTTGTGACACTTATGACCAACTTGCGACACTTGCGAAAGTTGTAAGGAAGATGCGACACTTACGACAGTTGAGAGGAACATGCGACACTTATCCAACTGAGTAATTTTGACGTGTAACACTCATGATTGACCCTTGTGTTAGAAGGGCTTCCCGGGAAAAAATGTAATAAGTGGATTTCATCGCTCCCTAATGCAAGATTCTATGTTTGTTTGTAGCTTTGGAAAGTCATCTTTCACACCTATTCCAAAGCCCTACAACTAATCTAACATAGTTTTGCTACCAGAAAATATAAAATTTCTAATCAATTTTTATAAGCGCTTTATTTTTAAGGCTATTGTTACTCAAAAAGGAAAACAATGTGGACAATATGGTGTTTTGACCGAATCAAAAGTTATGCAAAGAGATGAAGATGCAATCTTTTCATTTCAATGAAAGCTATTTACGTGAAGGAGAAAACATTTATCGTTCCCATATGCACAATGTCCCAAAATATATTAAACTCATTAATATCAATATCTTCAAGAAATCAAATGCAAGGATGCCCCTAATCTAATGTAAAGCAAGATTTTTTTTCTTTTTTTGTTTTAAATATAGCTAAAAGAAATGGAAGATCTATATAAAACAAAGAAACCCAAACAAATTTTCCCTTTTAACACAAATTATTCAATAAAAGGAAAATAAGGTCTTTCACCAAACAATTCTAAAGAAAAATGATGCTTTGTAACTGAAAGACACTCAAAGCAAGAGACAAAATCTTTCAAAAGCAAACAAAGCAAAAATAAGGCAAAGATGGTTGAAAGAAGATTCAAATTTGTCAAGCAGACTGTAAACAGATCATAATCAAACCCAAAAATTTACCCCAAAACCAAATCCAAGGTCTGGGGAAGGAAAAAACCATCAAAAATAAAAAATTTCACAATTTCCACAGGCTGTAGACTAACACAGTGTGGAAATACCTAATTTCTGCAAGCCAGAAAAGTGTAGGGTGCAGAGTTTTCGCACTGGTCTAAAAAGGTAGGGTGCGGAAATCTTAAGTCGTCGCACTGTCCCTCAAAGTAGGGTGCGAAAATCAAACAAAAAATGGAAAAATTTTAAAAATAAGAAGGTTTTCCAATGAAGTTTAACATTCAGAGAGTCAAGATGGATCTTCCAGTGACTCCAAAAATAGAAACCAAGCAATCAAAGCAAGAAAGAAAGAAATACTAGGAAAACAATTTGTTCCCCAGTGGAGTCGCCAATTTTGTTATTGGATAAATCAGTAAATGCAGACATAAACTAATCTCCCTAGATCCACCTGGATCTAGAACAAAACAAGACATGACATGATGCTTTCCCTAAGTTACAATCATTTATCTAAGTGTCAAAGAAGGAATTGATGACTTACCTTTGAGATCGCTTCCTTATATCTTTGGTGTTTCTGCTTTGCTCCGGTGTTCTCGTGAGATCAAATATGCAATGACAGAAACCAACCAAAGTGAAAGCAACAATAGTAGATTCAATGAAAACCTAAACATGTGATCAAGGAGTCATGTAATAAAATGCTAATGATTTTATGAGAAAGAAACATGCCACTATAGTATATAATGTGGAAGAAAGATACAGCCAGATGCCTTGATGTCGTCAGTTTCCTTCCAACAGTTCCTTGCTTCCCACACACTTATTGCTCCAAGGATTCTGAGACCATGGATTTGATAGCTGCTCACAATCTATCTTGAAAAAGAAAAGCTCAAAGCCAACATAAATTTCCCAAGCTCAATCCAACTAACGTTCTTCATGAGAGATCCTCTCCTTTTATAAGAAGAAGAGGATAAGGTGAGGAGGTTAGCATGATCCCACTAAATCATGAAAGTGAGTAAGATCCAAACCATCGGAGGCCACCTCACCATAGAAGCGTCTCCTTCTAGAAACATTGATAAAATGCTCATTTTTCCCACGTATGAAGTCCACTGCACCCTAGCTATAGTGCAGCGTGCGGAAACTCCACAACCTAGCTATAGTGAAACTTGCAGAAATCAAGCATTTTTGCACCCTGTGTCCTGCGCTCTTATCGGTCATGCATTACAAGGCTCCATGTGCTTTCTATCAGGCTCTACACATAATACTAAGCTGAATCTATTACATGCTCCTTACAAAACATGTTTCAACCATATAAAAAACTACTTCTCAGATTCACAACGTGACTTAGGTCAAAATAATCCAAGTTGATTCTTTCATTGCTCATCTTCAGACCTCAAACTCTCCGAACTTAGAACTCTTCTTTATGTCTTCGCTGCTCTTTTTTCTCTCCTTCTCTGCTTTGGAACTTTGTTACTTTCACCTCTGCTCCACTCATTCTGCTAATTTCCAGTCCTGCATGCTTCTACCACTCACATGTATCCCACGTAGCATCTTTGGAGTCATTGTAGTCTTAACTAAATTTCCATCTCATCCCTTAACGACTCCACGATCTCTCATCCTTCCTGAGTTAATCATTCGGGAATATTCTAGAATGTTTTTTTATTGATCGAGTGTGCATGTGGTATCTTCTTGATTCATGGTGTGCATTAGATATCTTTAAGTGGTGTGCACACCTGATTTCATCCATCGCACAACTTCCAATGTGCGCACAAAACTGTAGTGCACACATAATTGTTCTTGTGAACGCACACAATATTTACCCCAAAAATTTGGATGCCAACAAATATGTGTGTGTGTGTGTGTGTGTGTGTGTGTGTGTGTATTATCCTCTCCTCTTTTCTTCAACTCTTTCGTTTTGTTTTAATTTTTCCTATGCATACATTAGGAGTACAATGTTAAATGTAGGTGTGGACACCAATTGTAATGGCATGGTTCCCTTAATGCCATCAACCTTGTCTCTTACCTCATACATACTCAAAACATTTAATTTTTTAACCTCATAGAACTTGAGTTGATAGCCAATCATGTTATTTTTCATATCCAATTTGAATCACCCCTACCTAATGGGAGGCTTTTGGTCCCTAAAAGCTTCCAAGGATAGGTGAGGGAACTTGCTTTCAACTTGGTTCCTCTTGTACCATTTTTATTTTCTTGGAATCTATCCTTTCAAGCCAATTTGTCAGATCTCTTTCTATCCACTATGAGTTATCCATTCCTTCCACTGTAGAATTGTATCCTCCTTTAATTATTCAAGAGAACGTGATGCAAAACATTCAATAGTCGGGAGAACTTGATTGTCCTTATTGTAGGGGTGATCCAGATTTTATGAGCAGAACGAAATGAATACATATTATTATTATTATTATTAACAAAGAAACATTAGAATAATAGAGATACAATAACATAGATACAATAAAACTGGTTTCTATTCAATAAGAAAATGTGATGAAACTGTAAAATGCAACATAATACAAGCTTGCTAGAATGGTGGCAGCTTATCTTTGAGAAGAGATGTGACGGTTGTGCTCATTCACAAGAAGATGGTTACGATGAGGATATCCAAGAATTTTTACAATAAACAAGAATTCCAAAACTCTAGACATCCAAAAAACCTAACCCTAGGAGATAAAGCGCCAAAAGTCACGTGGGCCCCATTAGGGTAAGTTAGTACATCAACTTCTCGAGGTCGTAAATTTTGCATACGATATTTATTTTAGGTGCATGATGGCCCCTTGGAAAGGTATATCTGAGGAATACACATGGTGCCATCAGAATATGATTTCATCTATGCTTTGACTATGGCGAGCCCTCAAAACGACCACGGAAGTCGGGGACCGGAAAACTAGAAAAAACTATCAAACTGGAAAAATACCAAAATGAGCTAGTTGAAACAGGTGGGAGGTCATCGATATCCATATGGATCAATCCTCCCCCCTTAGAAAGAAATGGTCTCCATTGCATTGATTTCCCCCATCAGATGAGGAACTTTTTGTTGAATTTGGCCCCGGGTGAGCCACTTGCCTTGGTGCAAGAGCTGCCCTGATTTGACAACTCGATAGAGTTGGATCATTTGTTGGTGAGTTCCCTTGACCTATGTGTCCAAAATATGATCATTGGATTCATGTTGCATGCATTCAGGGTTGAGATTTGTGGGTTTCAATTTTTTTCTGATATCTCAGAGGTGTCCAATAATGGTGGGAAATATCGTCGAAGGAGATCCATGTTGAACACTAGGTGCAGGCCAAGGTTGAGCTCAAAATAATTGTCACCCAAATCCTTGGTGATGGTGTAAGGTCCATAATAGAGTGGTTGAATCTTTCGATGGGGCCCTCTAAGGCGTTCTTTCTACAAGTGCAACCACACTTTGTCTCCCACCTGAAACTTATGTGGCACCTGATGTTGATCATGGCGCTGATTGTACTTTCCACTGGACTTATTTAAAATATCATGAACCTATTGGAAAATGTATTGGATCCGATCAATGAACCATGAGGCTTTTTCAGCTTCAATTGGAGAAGGAGATGAGTCAGATAGGGTGGCCGCAAGAGGTAGTGCAACATCCATGGGACCCAATGGTTGGAATCCCAACCCGACCTGAAAGGGACTGTGGTCGGTTGAGCTATGTAGGTCTATGTTGTAGCTATGCCAAACATAGAGAAGACTCTCATCCCATGTGTGGGGGTTCTTGTAATTTTACATGCACAAGATATGCATGATCATATGATTGACAACCTCAGTTTGGCCATCTATCTGGGGGTGGAAGGTAGTGGATTTGGTGAGCTTGGTGTCCAATAGTGACCAGAGGCTCGACCAGAATGTGTTGAGGAACTCACTGTCCCAATTTGAGATAATGGTTTGTGGGATTCCAAAATGTACCCATACTCATTCAAAGAAGAGCTTGGCAATGACCTTTGTTGTGATTCTCTTATTGCAAGCGGCCAAGATCGCCATCTTGGAAAAATGATCAACAACCACAAAAACACAGTCATTTCCCCTCTTGGTGGAAGGAAGGTCCGAAATGTAGTCCATTGAGATGGATTTCCATGGCCTATCAGGAGTAGGGAGGGGGGTGTACATGTCTTATTTCTTAGTGGTCAGTTTAGCAATAACACAAGTAGTGCATGACCTAATATACTTGCTAACATCCTATCGAAGTTTCATCCAGTAGAAATGTTTTTTCATCACTGCCACTGTATTTTCAACGTCTAAGTGTCCTTCCACCTGACTGTAGTGGGATTCCCAAATCATATTCATTCGCTCACTTGATGGAATGCAAAGATGGCCCAGTTGGCACAATAACCCATCCTGAAGATGGAAATTAGTGACAACTGAATTTGCGCCCAACATTTGGTATGTGGTGGTGAATTTAGGGTCTATCTCATAGAGGTTGGTCCATATGGAGGTCTCATGGATGAAATATTCTAGCACTGTGGTGAGTGTCGAGATTGGAGGTCGACTGAGGAAATCAAAGTCTTGGTTGGTACTACCTATTTTATACTTGATGTTGAGGTGGAACTGTTGCAAGTATGTGGACCACTTATGATGGAGGTCATTATGAAATTTTCCTTATGTCTACATGAACTACAATGGCTTATGATCTGTGTGGATGATTGTCTCCTTCTTGAGAATGTAATGTCTCCATTGGCGAAAGACTTACATAATGGATTACATTTATTTGTCGTAAGTAGGGTACTTACGGACAACATCTGATAATGTCTCACTATGATAGGCCACGGGGTGGCCATGCTAAGTGAGAACTGTGCCCACAACATAGTATAAAGCATCTGTCTTGATCTCAAAGGGTTGTTGCAGGTCCAGTAATGAAAGTATTGGGGATGAGCATAATAACTATTTTAAGTCATCGAACACTTACTGTTGGGACATGCCTCACACAACTTTTTCCCTACCACCACCTCTGGTTACTTGGTTGAGGGCCCATGCAATATGGGAGAATCCCAACATGAAGCCGCAATAGAAATTGGCAAGGCCTAAGAAGCTCTGAAGCTCAGTGAGTGTGGTAGGGGTTGGCCAGTGACAGATGACTTGGATCTTGGTTGGATCCACATGCACACCATGTTGATCAACGATGTAGCCTAGGTACTGGACCATGTCCATGCCGAAGGAACATTTTTCCAAGTTGGAATATATCTTGTGTTTCCGCAAGATATGCAAAACCTACTGAATATGATGCAAGTGTTCCTCCCAAGTCTTGTCGTAGATGATGATGTCATCCAAATACACCACTACAAAAGTATTGGTGAAAGGTCGTAGGATATTTTCCATCATCCTCATGAAATTTTTTGGAGCATTTTTCAAACCAAAGGGCATGACCAACCATTCAAAAAGACCTTCTTTTGACTTGAAGGTGGTTTTCCAAACATTTGTATGTTCTATGGGGACTTGGTGGTAGCCAGACTTTAGATCAATCTTACTGAATTATTTGGCCCCTTGAGTTGATCAAGAAGATCGTCGATTAAGGGAATCAGGTACTAGTTCTTGATTGTGATTTTATTTAGGCCCTAGTAATCAATGAAGAGTCGCTAGGTCCCATCTTTATTCTGCACCAACACGATTAGGCTCTCACAAGGTGATCAGTTGGGATGGATGTGCCCATTGTGGAGCAGTTCTTGGATCCATCGCTTGATCTCGTCATTCTCTAACAGAGAGTGGCGATAGACTAGCCCATTGGGAAGTTGTGTGATGAGGTTCATATCGATGGGATTCTTAAACTGATAGTGCAGAGGTACTCCAGTAGGTGAGGAGAAGATATCTTTGTATTCTACCACGATCTTGTTCACTTGCTTCTGCTGTGTGGAGAGGTTGACCATGGAGGCCTTAGATGTGGCTACAATCTTTCTCTCGCTCTAAGAGTGAATCATGAAGAAGACAAAATTATCGGTCTAAGAGATGACCTTCCTGCATTTCTTGGCAGAGATCAAGGAAATAACATTAGGTGGGATTGCTTCGGGTATCCTATACAATTTCCTGTTCAACGTAATAATAACACTGCGAGGCCTAGACTCATATAAAACATGACATTTCCGTCAATAAGGTTGGCCCAAAAGAACATTACAAACTTAGAGAGGAGAAACATCACACAATACCTCATCTTTGAAGGGCTTGATGTCGTATTACAGGTGGCACTATTGGCCGATGCAGAGATCACTTCCTTGGCGAATCCATCTAATGGTGTAGGGTTTCAAGTGCGATGTTGTCAGTAGGGCTAGTTGATTGATGAAATATTATGAGATGAGGTTCTTCTGGATACCTCTATCAACGATAAAGTGTAGTGGGGTGCATTTTACCCACACATGTGAATGAAAGAGGCGCTTTCCTTTTTCTGGCTCATCTGGTTCACCAGGTTGGACCTTGGTGGTAGAAATGGTGGCACCGGGTTCCACGTCATTGATGTGTCTCTCCCTTTATAGTTCTGACTTAGATTCAGAACCCACATATAATTAAGAGGATTTCACCTCATCCACCAATGATTACTTTGAGCAAAAATCAGCAGTGTTATGCGAGGGGCTCTTATGGAAGTCGCACCACTTCCCGGTATCTTTCTTTGCCTTTCTGGTGTCCTTCTTTGCTTGCGGCCTAGATTGGTTGTCCTGAGGTTGTCCTTATTTTCTTTGTCCTTTTTTCTATGGTTTGGGGATTCCCTTTAATTTCATTTGATCTAAGCGGTTCCCAGGCCTAATTTTCCACATCTTTTGTTTAAGATTTTGCTCGATTTTGACAGCATATCAATAGGTCGTGCCCAAGGATGAGATGTCCAAAACCTCCATTTCGGCCTGGATGTATCTATGCAGAACATCGCAGTACTTTAGAACGAAATTTCACTCAAAATATTTAATACCCAGCTTGGTACGCAATGTATAAAGGATATTTGTGAACTCTGGCATTGCTTGGTCTCTTTCATGTCATAGTGTGGTCCATTTTGTATACAGGTCATCATAACTTCAGACAAGGTAGTATTGTTCCTTGATAGCATCCAAGGACTCCCAGGTGACCACACATGTAAATAAAGAGGGTTCCTCTGTTTCCTTTTTCTCACAGAAAGTCTCCCACCAATCTTTGACATGGGCAATGAATTTGAGGAGCACAAACGTAATCTTGTCTTTGTTCGAAAAGTTATGGACAGAAAAATACCCTTCTAGCAGATTCAACCATTTTTCTACAACATTTGCGTCTATCTGACCTTCAAATATGGGAATATCAAAGTTGATTTTTACCTTGAAGGGGGAGGTGCCTATGCTCGATCAATATGCATCACCTATTGGTAGCCGCCGAAGGATTTGTGCAAAACCATCCATCATTTCATTCCTCTGTTGCTTGAGGGATTCCTCGAGCAACATTTTGAAAGGATCTCATGTCTCATCGTCTTTCTTTTCTCCCACCATGAGAGTTCTCTTGGGCATGCAAGAGCTTTATTCCTCAAGATAAACAAGATTGAGACCCAATTTTTTGTACCCTGACCTCGTCGGGGACATGCATTAAGAATGACAAGGAGAAGATTGCTTTGATACCAATGATCCAGATTTTATAAAAAGAATGAAATGAATACAAATTATTATTATTATTAACATAGAAACATAATAATAACAAAGATATAGTAAAATTGGTTTCTATTCAATAATAAAATGTGTTGAAACTATACAATGCAACAGAAAACAAGCTTGCTAGGATGGTGGTGGCTTATCTTTGAAAAGAGATGCAATGGATGTGCTTATTAGCAAGAACATGGTTACAATGAGGCTCTCCAAGCCTTTTTACAATAAACAGGAATGCCAAAACCCTATACATCCAAAAACCTAACCCTAGGAGATGAAGCACCAAAAGTCATGTGGGTCCCGTTGGGGTAAGTTAGTAGATCAACTTCTCGGGGTCGTCACTTTTGCATACAATCTCTGTTTTAGGTGCACGATATCCCGTTGGAAATTTCTATATGAGGAATACACATGTTTCTATAAAAATATGACTTCGTCTACAATTTGATTGTGGCGATCCCTAAAAACGTTGTTTAGGGCCTCAACCCTGGAAGTTGGGGACCCGAAAACTAGAAAAAAACTGCCAAAGTGGAAAACTGCCAAAATGAGACAGTTGGAATAGGTGGGAGGCCACCAATATCCATATGGATCAAGGGGATAATCAGTTCTATTGACTATACCCCCCAGTCAAGTCGACTGTAGGAGATGGCTAAGGAGGTCGGTCGAATAGGCGGTTAGAGTCAACCATCACGAAATTTAATGTAACCAACTAGTAAATGTACAATGCACACGCACACACACACACACACACACACACACACATACATTATTATGTAATGGAAATATAGAGGTCATTTTGGCTATATCTAATAAAATTCCTTTATGGTTCTCTCGCTATTGTGTATGTCTATCTGTATGCTTGTGTGCTTCTATATATGATGCTATAACATGTATTTCTCTATGTAAGGATCTACTGGAAACTTCTTGTACTTCCCCCCTATCTACAACATTGGTTCCGTTGTCAGTAGTTCTAAACTCGGAAATGCATTAAATAAAGGAGCACAAAGATGTTAAATTTAGAAAATGTATGTGGATGGTGGGAGCGCAAAATGAACAATTACAATAGAAATTATGCATGAAGAAACCAACTAACTTTAGCAGAGGCTCGTATGCACTTATATTTAGAAACACATGAGATATTATTAGAGGATGTACCAGAAGCACTGTACGAATATATCACTAAGTATAATTCCCAAACTCACAACAGATGAGCAGTTGATGCACAAGATCGTCAAGGAAGGAAGAACAAATCTGAACAAGTGGTTCAAGAGGATTGTAAAAGAATACATCAATGATTAAGCAATTGAAGTCAAAGAGCCAATCCAAACTATCAAGAATAAATTCTATACCAAGTTACATGATGAGTTTCTTTATACCGTCCCATATCTCTTGCATAAATTCCTCCTATATAAGGGAGTTAGTGACATCGTTGAGTATCAACCCTCTTTTAAAGATCCTCCTTCAAATTCTAATTGGCGAGAAAGACAAGAACAATGGGAAGAATTATTGGAAGCTAACTGCAGAGACACCAAAGAAGCTTGGGATTAATTCTAAAAGAAATGAAATTAGTCAAAATGGAAAACACCATCGACCATGAGTAAGTCAGGTTGACGTTAGGGGGGATGGATGATCTGTGAGATAGGATAAGTCAAAGTTGAATTTAAAAATGAATTCAAATCCAAAGTCAGACCACACCTAAGTCGAAAATGATAGGAGTTGAGAAAAAAATAATTGAATCAAGTGAGGAATATTCACATCGAACGAACATTCACAAATCCTCAGTTGAAATTCAAAAAATAGAGTGGGATAAAATGAAGAATAATAGAGAGGAGTTGTGGAAGGAAAAGGATCTCATAAAATCTCATAGAAAACCTACCCATGTGAAACAATTCAGTGGATTAGCCTTTGAGAGTGCCTCGATGGCTCCTGGGAGGAGTGAATGCTTGTGATTGAGTATGGCAGTTGATGGTGCTCAACAAGTTGATGATCAAGTCGATATGGAAATCGACGATTTTGAACCTGCAATCCGACTCTCTTTTATAAAAATCCCTAGCCCACGCATTTTAGATTTTCTCCAACAACAAATTCATATAGATACAAAATCACCATGGGTGTGGTGTTGAACTAATAATAATGGCCAAATAAGAGGTGCGGTATTAATCGAAACACAATAAAATAATCAGAATCTACCATAATACATAATCATTCATGTCATAGATCTCACATATTCCCCCCCTATTAAAGCTACTTCTAGAATATTCAAACTCAACAAACAATGAAAGTGAATTGATGTGACCCTGTAAAGGATGGATCATCAAGTATATAGATAACACTTTCTAGATGGAAGATTCAATCCCAAGCCAAGAATGAATTGAAGATATCCTTACTAAAGGACATTTGCATATTACATTGACATAAGCAAACAACTTGACCTTAACTGTAGAAAATAATACTACATCAACTTCCAAGTCGACTTTGACTAACGATCTTGCAATAATTCCATTTACTAAAAAGAAACCAACAATGAGGCTTCATCACATCCCTATTTATGAAGGAGATGAAGACCCCAAATAACATTGGTTCATGTGTGAGAAATACTAGGATGTTGTAGATATAGTCGATGAAGAAAAACAAATGGCCTACTTTGGAGCCGCACTTCGAGCCAGGGCTCTTACCTAGTTTATGAATTTCATCGATAATCAAACTTGTACGAAGAATGGAATAAAGAATAATTTTCTCTCATTCTTCAAGACACAAGATATAAGTCACCTGGAAGCACAAAAACTTAAGGAAATCAAGCAAAATCCAGGAAAGACTATGCACGAGTACAACAAAAGATTCAAATATATACTGAGTCAAATACCATATGCAATTGATGAAAAGTTACTAATACAATGGTATGTAGTGGGAATATTACAAAATATCAGATCTCCATTATGGATGTAAAACCTTTCGACATGTGAATAAATCCTCAAAAAAGCTTAGAGGATTGAAATGGATGATGAAGGCTTGGTTAACACATCAAGCGTTGAAACAAGATTGGAAGAAAAGATCATGGAGCTATAACAGACAATTAAAAACATATCACTCACTCACAATGAACTATGGTGTACCATTTTCTCTAATGAAGGTCCCACCAAAGACTACTACAAATTTAGTGATGCCTTAGACCCAACAGTCAGGCACATCCACATCCCTATAAAAAAATATTATTCCATATAAATTTAGAAGATGTATTAGGTTGTATGTTGTAATTATTAAATAATAATTTTGATTGTTTGTTTAAATTGTACCATTGCTATTATTTTTTTAATTATGGTTTAATTGATCATTATAATTCTTAAAAAATAGTGATTTTAAGGGTGGTTTGATGTGTTCTTTTACAATTTTCTTATTTCATAAAAGTTAAAATCGGTATTAAGTTGCATATAGAAATTAACATATAATTAACTAGTTTGTTCAAAATTTAGAGTGTATTAGGTTGTATATGAAAATCAATATATAATTAGTTTTCTTGCCTGAAATGGGGCATTGTAATTATATTTTTCAATTACAATTTAAATTATCATTACAACTCTTAAAATCAGTGATTCGAATTAACATATCATCAGTTTGTTTGCTTGAATTGGGACACTATAATTATAATTTTTTAATTTCCATCTAACTCCTCGCAATGTTCCCTTTATATACAGAAGGAAAAAGTTGATACTAGATAACAATTTAATTTTTTGAAATTCTTTTAAATCTTGTGTTTTGTTGTCCTTAATTAACGAAGTGTTGAAGTGGAGATATTTTAATGTCATATACGTGGTTGTAGTGCAGATGCAAATGGGAATTAATATCATTCAAAATATGTTGTTGATCTTTGATATGGGATTATTCTTCTCGTCATACACTAGAGATGAACCAAATTGTCATATTCAAAGAAAACTATATTGGGAGTTTTGTGACAGGTCCTATTTTTTTAGGCCTTTTCAGTCATAAGTATTAAAATACTACTTAAAAAACTATAATGTTGCAATATGGAAATTAAATGTTACTAACAGGTACATTCAACAAGTACTTGAAAAATCAAATATTGATATAGGGGACTTCGAGTTCACATGGGATAGGTCTCGTTGTTGTTTGCAAACTAAATTCAAAGCAGGGAGTACAATAAAATTTTATGAGAAAAGGTTAAGTGATGTGTGGTTTTGTCACATATCCACTATGGAAATCAAATTTTACGTCGATTTCTCAACGATCAGACCCCCGAAATGTCTACGGAGGTCTAGAGTAAGCTATCTCTTCCCTCGTCTATTCCCATAGGATCGCGGGTCATGACCACAGGTCGAACAAATATGACGTCTCCTCACACTTCTCAACTTTGTGCTACCAGAACGTCGAGTCTTTCGACTCTACAAACCCCGAAGCTCGAATCAGAGAAACGTCGAACCCCGACAGGGCTAGCGAATGGAAAATTTTCCCTCCAAAGGGAGATCGATGGTCGTAAGCCTCTCCTGATTCAATGGTATGGATCCTTCCGGGGTTTCGGTATTCAGGAGTTCTAAATGCAACGACTCCAAGACTCTTGGTCATTCAAATCCCCGAATTCCATTATGGGAATTCATGTAAGAGACCGACGGCTCTTAGGAGTGTGGATCCAACGGTCCATGGGATTTTGGGAATTTTTCCTGAACTCTGACCGCTCACCATGCGTCTTCTTTGATGGATAGTCTAGGTTCATTCGGGACTTCTATTTTATATTACCAAGCACGACGGGATTTCAGGTATCGGGATTTCGCGATTTGCGAAGGCGAGGTTTCTTGCCCTTTGGTTTCCCGAATGCCAAAATGCCAAAACGTCGACTGGCAGCCATGTGTCCTTTCGATGGATGGCGGCGAACTTTAGCCAAGATCAACGTTCATGATCTTTTTGGGATGATCAATGGTCACGATCAAATCCCAACTTTCCTTAATCTCATTCACATCTCACTCTATTTCGGGGTTTCGGTGATCGGGATTTCGCAACTTGCGAAGACAAGGGTTCTTTCCCTTTTGCTTCCCGGGTGCCGAAGTGCTTACCAGCATCCACGTGTTCTCTATAGATGGACGGTCCAGGTACTTCCATGGACCATGGGGTCTACGGTCCCGATTCCTTCATCTCTTGCAAGGGAAAAAAGGGTCGTGGCACTAAAGCCTGCGTCTCTTTCTCAAATCTAACGGTCATTACAGACTTTGGATCCTCCGAAGGGATCATGTTCGTGCATTGCTTTCAAAGGTGGAGAGGGGTTGAGGAACAATCATCCAAGTTCCTTCCCCAAATACAACGGTTGTTACGGACCTTGGATCCTCCGAGAGGACCTCATCCGTTAATCGAGACTTAAACTTATGCTAACATTTTGGGAGTTCACTAGTCGAAGTTTCAGGACTTATCAATCATGAGAGTCTGATCTCTTGTTAAAGGGACTCCCGAATTCCCGATTTGTGAAATCTCGATGGTCTCTTTCTTTCGGGATTCTCCTGAGATCCTGGATTACTTCCACGTATCCTCCCTCAGAGGGACAGTCCTCATTGTTTCGTGATTTCGCGACTTGTGACCCCCAGTGACGCAAATCCTTTGTCAACTCGAATCCCCGATATCCGAAATATTGATGGACTCTCGATCTCCACCATGTTTCCTTCACGGATGGATGGTCCATATCTATATCGGGACTTTCACCATGGAATGTCCCGATCTCATGTCATCAGGACTCCCGAAATCTCGAACTTCGAATCCCCGATACCGACTCCTCTCTCGGGACTTTCACCCTTGTTCACGAGGGCTTAACCCTCATGCATCTCCTAGCAGATCCAACGGCTATCCAGTTTTCTAGATAAGATCTGACGACTTAGATCTGTCCCACGCCGAGTACCGACTCCTCTTTCGGGACTTTCGCCCTTGTTCACAAGGGCTTAAACCTCATGCATCTCCTAGCATATCCAACGGCTATCGGGTTTTCTAGATAAGATATGACGACTCAGATCTGTCCTATGCCATGCACTCTCCCATTGCTCTCTGGACGCGGAAAAACCAACGGTCCAGATACTCCCATAGACCTTGGGGATCTATGGTCTTGATTTCCTCACTACTCACGAAAATAGAAGAAAAGGTGTAAGGCATGTAATGCCCTTGTTTCTTCCTCCAATCTAACAGTCGTGAATGACCACAGGCCTTCCGACGGGATCTTGTCCATCAATCGATACTTATCCCTACACTGCTACTTCGGGATTTCAAGAGGATTAGTCTTCCTCATACAAGGTTCCTAAGACTTGCGCATTCGGGTCCTTTTTCCAGGTTCTTGGTAAACTTTTCCAAGAAGGGTATCTTTGTGGAGAGTTCTATTCCAGAGCATTCCTAGAGACAGATAAGGGGAAACAAATTCCCAAGAATGGATTGGAAGTCTAACTTGGTTCAACTTTCACATAATTAAATTTATCTATCAACATAAGCCATGCGTGGTTTTTCTGTTACAAGCATACATCTACCATTTCTTATCAAAACACTGCACAGACAGTCTTATACGTTAATCATTCACAATTTCACTTGTTTATGAGCATATATGTCAGCATATGAATTTCAAGGTGCAATATGTAAAACACTTATTAGCAATAACACTAGAAGTAAGTGCAACTGCTAACAAGGGTGCTCATTTCCACCCAACCGTAGGCTTAGCGATTCCGGTAGGATTTACCACTAGCCACCCCCAAGATGAGACCACGATGTTGCGAGACTGTGTCTCAATTTTCCAGTGGCTGAGAATGAGGGTTACTCTCCCCCTTCTTTTCTATCACTCATTCTGCATATCTTCAAAGTTCTCTTTCTCCCCTCACGTCTGCCCCCAATCGCTTCTCCCTCACGCCTTATCCTCTTGCGAGGTTGCGTGTGGCGCAATTTCCCTCGCACTGGTCAGTCCTGACGGCTCTACGAATGGGCGGTTCACCCCCCCATCCCTCATTAATTCCTGAGGATCCATCTACCTACCAACTTGGAGACATTTAATTCGGGGCCAGTGAGCTGCTCTTGGTTCTCTAGGCCAGTGAAGTCCAAATACAGTATTGTTCTCAGTGGAAGTTAACGCCACCATTCTAGGTTCCTTCCACCGCCTTTCTCCAACCATCGTGGTCTCTTTTTCAGCATATCCCCTCTCAGTAGTCCTGCGATATATATATATATATATATATATATATATATATATATATATATTCATAATATTATTCACATTCATCGACCCTTTCCACAAGATCCATTCACATCACACATTCACATTTCTAAGTTTGCCACAGTTCTTGGTCAGTCTAGTTATTTTTACAAACTGGGGGAAATAGGGTGTTACAATTACCTCCCCCTTAAAGGAACATCATCCTCGATGTTATTATCTATTAACATGAAATGTATGTACAGAAGTAAACAAAATCGGATATTCTTGTTTCATGGCATCCTCCATTTCCCATGTAGCCTCATCTGGGCCAAAATGTTTCCACTGCACCTTGATCTGTGCAATGGTTCGGTTCTGGAGCGAGGTTTCCTTTATGTCCAATATGCATTGGGGTTCTGGTAGAAATTATCCCTCTGGTTCCACTTGGATCACAGACCAGTCAATTATATGGTTAACATCATGTACATATTTCTTCAATAATGAAACATGGAAAACATTATGTTCTTTTACTGTGGGAGGAAGTGATAGCCTATAGGCTACAGGTCCCACTCTATCTAGAACCTCAAAGGGTCCACAATACGGAGGTGCCAACTTGGCACAAGCTCCCATTTTCAGGGAACTCTTCATGGGCCTAACTCTGAGATATACATGATCTCCCGCTTTGAACTCTCTTAGTGTTCTCTTTTGGTCGACATAACTTTTCTGTCGGTTTTGAGCGACCTTCAGGTTTTGTTTTATCTGAGTCACCTGTTGTTCCATTTATTTCAACATGTCGGGTCCAAAATAAATCCTGTTTACGGGATTACTCCAGCTGACTGGAGTATTACACGGTCTACCATAGAGGACTTCGAAGGGACTCATCTTTAAGGATGCTTGGTAGCCGTTGTTGTAGGCGAATTCTACCATTGGTAGGTAGTCTTCCCACTTCTTGGGTTGATGAATTACATGCATTCTTAGCATGTCTTCAAGTATTCGGTTCACTCTTTTCGTATGTCCATCAGTTTGAGGGTGATAGGCAGTGCCAAATAGCAATTTGGTCTCTAAACCATCCATCAATTATTTCCAAAAGTTAGAGGTAAATTTCGTGTCTCTGTCAGACACGATCTCTTTCGGCATACCATACAGTCTGAATATCTCCTTCATGAACACCTAGGTGATATCGATCGCTTTGCAGGTTGATTTGACAGGGATGAAATGAGCAGACTTGCTCAATTTATCTACCACTACCATAATGGCATCGTTCTGTTTGGTTAAGGTTG
>JZKD02S1619108.1:78436-98386 GCA_000966675.3 Picea glauca
TGGGTTAAGTGACCTAGAGGATGAAAGTATAAATAAGATAGCAATGGTCTCTTTTAGATCATCCTTTTTGTGGATCAATGGAGAGCTTCTTGTGAGAATATCTTTTGGAGTATTGGTGGAGAGATTCTTGTGAGAGCTTCTTAAGCATTTTTGGTGTGAAACACTTGAGCATATTGAATATCTATAGGTGACTGAGGTAACCAAATTATATATAAGACGAATTTCAGAGGGAAGGTGAAGAAAAGAGAGTCGAAATTCAAGGGAGGATAAAAATGTTTTTGGATACTTTCTAAGGTATGTTATTTACAGATCATCTCACCATTTTCATAATAAAAAAAAATTCTATAATGATTCAGACCGTGAGATTGATATTCCATCGAGGAAACGTATATAAGTATCTGTGGTAAGAAATTCATCTTGTGGGTAGTTTTATATTTGGAGATACACTCCGTGGAAAATAGGATTTATGGCTAGTCCTGAAACTAGTCTAAAACAAGTGTTTTGGGTAAAAACATCATAACTTCTTCATAACAGATCCAAATTCAGTGAGACCAATTTTTTTGGTTATATTACAGTCTATAGTATGTTTTGTAACATTTTTAGATCAATTCAACAAACATTCTATGCGGGGCATGCTCTACAAGTTCGCTCTCTAGAATAAGCCAGAATTAAGCAAGGTATGTCATTTTTGCTATAAATCCTTTTGTGAGAAGTTACAGGTAGTGACACCTACAGGAATTGTATAAACCACATTGAAGAACATTGTGTATCAGTTTTAGATCTTTATTCATTACAAGTACAAAGTTATGATTATTCTAAGTTAGGGTTGTTGACTAATCCAAAACTAGTCATGGTTGAGACAAGTAGTTGATGAGTTGGCACATACATGAGGTGTACAGTTGATGATGTTGGTACATATTTATGAGTTATTGTTGATGAGTAGTTGACACATGATTGGTATATAGTTGGTACATGGTTGGATGCACTTGTTTATGGTACAAGTTGATTACAGGTTGTTTGGCACAGGTTGGTGCATGGTTGATGCACTTGTTTATGGTACAGATTGATATATGTTGAGGATTGTTGCCTCATATCAGTTGGTGCTGAGGGTGTAAGATGAGTCTTTCATTATAGAGCCGATGCTCTTGTAGATTTGTACTCTATTCAGTTGTTGCCGAAAAACCCCAAGGATTGTAGTCCGTAATAAAAAGAAAATTGTACATACATTTTGTGTTCTTTGTGTTCCTTGTGGTGATGACTTGTTGATGATATATTGTTGATATGTGTTGAAATTTAACTGGTTATAAATGACAACAATGAGTAATGAGTTAATGGTGATTGTTAACTAAGGAGTTTTGGGAAAAAGAGCCCTACACTGTTCACCCCCCGCCTCTCAGTGTAGTTGGTGTGTCCAACATTTATTTCACACTCCTATCGTGCATTTATACTATTGTACCTAGAAGTCCCATGTTTGACCTATCCATGGCCACTAGTTGGTTTATCTCATCTTAATTTAATATGGTGATTTACTAAAAACTCAATGTTGATGAAGTCTGTGTAATAGAATTTTTCCAAATTTAACAAAAAATGTGTTGTATCCTTGATCACAATATGATCTGCTCCTCTCCACGATGCCTGGTTTTTGAAACCTACCCTATACGCCTTTTTTAATTTTGGCCCCTAGGTGCAGAACCCTCACTAGTGAAACCAAAGGGACATGGAACTTCAATTTGTCTAAATGCCTCTAGATTTTCCTAATTTGTAATTATATTATATTATATTATTAATTTTTGTAAATATTTTATTCTAACTTTGTATATTTATTTTATTTTATATTATCATTATTATTATTATTATTATTATTATTTTGTATTTTTTTATTTTTTTATTTTTTTTAAAGATTTATGTAGATTTTTTAATTGATTTTATGTATTTTAGTTTTTTTTTTTTTTTTTCTTTTTCTTTTATTTTGTAAACCATGTATGATTAATAAACTAACTATTTTTACCATTAAATGTGTACATATATTTTCTCATAAATGAAAATAAAAAGTAATAATAACAAAATAGAAAAACAAATCAAATTTCCTTTTTAATTTAAATTTTCATCGTTTTCGTTTTCAATTTCCAATTTTTATTTCTTTTTTACTAAACCTAACTTGTACATATTTTACCCTCATTTACTTTTCCCCTTTCTCACCTAAACCTAAATGTACTACCCCAGGTCCTACGTTTTATAGATTTCCTACTTTTTAGGAATTTCCTATTTTATAAGGAGTTCCCATTTTTAGGAATTTCCTATTTTATAAGGAGTTCCCATTTTTAGGAATTTCCTATTTTATAAGGAGTTCCCATTTTTAGGAATTTCTCTTTAACTTATATTTCAAACCTTATTCCCAAAATGTGTATATATATATATATATATAATAAACAAAAATAAAATAAAATCGTCCCCACGACCATCGGGCTTTGACGACCCATCAGAGAGAGCTTGTCGAAATTCACTCAACACTCATCATAATTTATAATTTGACCATCTAACCCGGATCAAATAGATTATTTGACACACATTTCCATATGCAGACTTGTTTTTTTGGGGGGGGGTATTATATTATTTTTTTATTTTTGTTTCGTATTTTTTTAATTTAATGTAATTATTTTTCTTATTTTATTTTTTGTTTCATTTTTGTTTATTTTTATTTTTTTTAATTTAATTTAATTTATTTAACATTTTTTTGTTTTATTAATTTTATTTTTATTTATTATTTAATTTTGTTTGTTAATTTTCAAGAATAACTTGTTTTTCGTAAGTTAAATGAATAACAAACTTGAATGAGCCTAATGGTTAAAAACATATGTTTCTTCCTTGCAGGTCATAGGTTCAAATCCATTGTGGGGTAGGATGATTATTATTATTTTTGGTTTTAACCTTGGTATTTTTTATTGTTCGTTAATAGGGGGTAATTAGTTTATTTTTTTACAAGAAAATAGGGTAATTAGTTTTGTTTACTTTGTTAAAAATAATAAATTAATGTAAAATTAATGTAAATAGTTTTCTAGTTTCATTTTTTTTAATTTATTTTTAATTATTTTCCTAATGTTAAAAAATAAAAATAAAAATAAAAAAAGGAAAATTAGAGAAAAGTATGCTACAAGTTGTGGGTCCCATGTCGTCTGGGTTCTTATTCATGCTATCCATAGGGGCTAATTTATTTGATGACTACGTGTTAATCTCTTATGTAGGTGGGATTTCTCTTTCTGTAGGTTCCAAAAAAATCAATGGTCGAGATTGACCCATAGGCTTGATCAATGGTTGTTGAGTGAAGATTTTTAAACGACCATAACTTTTGCTACAAGTGTTGGAATGAGGCATGTGATACCTTGTTGGAAAGGAATGAGACCGAGGAATGCATTGGTATAAGTATATAGGCCAGAAAGGTGACATAAGATGCCAGCAAATGAAGAAAACGATGGACCATGAATTCAGAGGCAAAAATGTCCATACCAAGTTCCAATAGTCATATTTGGGGCTACAGACGATGAAATCAGGCCCAGGATAGCTCTATGAAAATATGGAGAAGATAATAACATGATGGGATAACAAGTATTGATAGATTATAAGTGAAAAATTCCCAAAAAAAAAAAAAAAACACAAATGGAACCCGAATCTGATTGAAAAATCAGCCATGCAAACTTCAAGAAGCCACATCTCAAGCTACAAGAAACAAAATCACACCAGAAATGGCTCAAATGAAATATCAGATAGAGGAGGAGAGGCCAAAATGATCTCACTTAGCAAACCAAAGGCAAAAATTCCCATAAACCTTCAAAAAATAGAAGATAATGCCAATGGACAAAGTCAACGATTGTCTTTTAACGAATATCATTTGTAAACTATCTTGGGGAGAAATGATCACTCATGAGTTTTTTCAAATTATCTTTGTAACACTCACATTTTTGTTTCTGAAACGTAAAAAAAAAAAAATGGAAGGAAAAGGAAACAAAGAGTCATGAGAATTGAGGAGTCTCTCGTGTGTGTTATAAAAGAGAACTCATAGGATAGAGTATTGACTTTTTCCCTTTGTAACAAAATATGGTACTATTATTTATGAGTAATAAAGAGCAGAAGACATTTTGAAGTCCTCATTGTTTGAAAATGCTTGTGAGACTATTCTACACTTGTATTTGTGGTTTAAGATTTATGGGTATTGATCATCTTAAATTTTTTTGTGCTTAGTATCTAGAATTATTATGTTGTTGTGATTTCTTATGAGTGTAGGGATGATGTTATAACATATGTTGGATGTCATGGAATATTTATGTTGTTTAAGTATCCATTTAGGCTATTCTCATATTCTAGTTTTTCTCTTGGGATAGGTTAGAATTAGTCAGATTAGATTAGTTTGATTCTAGTTTTATTAGCCTTAGGATTAATTAGAAATTTTTGGAGAGTGGTGAAATGTCTTTTCCATTTTTATTCAATTAATTCAGAGCAGTACCAAGGCCCATATACTCGCGGGAAACACTACACCAAATGAGAGAATACATAATTGGGACCTTCCATCGGGCATTCTCCCTTACCTACTTGAAAGGCCATTTAGACCCATCAACACTTTGTTAAATTATCATTTTGATATGACAGGAGATTTGATATTGATACTATCTTTCATCAAACTACATCCCCTCATATCACTTACCATATTCATGAATGGAATATAATACATAGCTTATGTAAGAATGACCATAAAGTTCTGATCCTCTTGGATTGGTTCTTGAATTATCTTCTCCCTGTTATTTCCAAGGACATAGCTACCACTATGCCTAAGATTGAAGAGGAATCCATTCTTAAATCACAACAACTTGATATTGTTTATTCCTAGTTTGGATATCTATACATTGTTACTCTATATTCTCCATGTAATCATTCCTTAGAACAGAATACACTAAGGCATCCCATGCCACTACTGGTGTTATAGGGTATGATGCCAAACCCTTAATTCATTAGGTCAAACAAATTTATCCATTGGTAGTAGCATGTATGGTAACCATTATGGTGGATCCAACCATTCATTCGGCCTTCTTTCATATGGTTACATTAACACTTACCATCCTAGTCCTGAGATATAGTACATCTATTCAAGGGTCTCATGCTCATATTCATATGCATGGCCATTCATGTAGTGTTCCTTCTTGCAATAATGCCTCCACATCATATGGTCCTAGTATATCTTATGGTGTTCCCCATTCACAAAAGCCATATTATATTTTCTTGGTATTTCTCCAAGTTATTGGTCACCTCAATATCACTTACCCCCATTTCAAGTCAACATGGTTCAACCCATTCCTCCCTAGAAAGTTCAAGCATATCCACACAAAAAATGCACCCAATCCCTATAATGTGAAAAAAAATAGAAATAAAAGCAAAGGGAAAAAAACGACGTTTAACTAAAACTAAAGGACTAGGGGAAACTCACCAAAGTAACCTGCTAATGCTGGCGGAAACCCCAATCTCACAAATTAGAATTAGGATCCAAGTAATCCATAAAATCAAGGGAAGAGTGGTAATATTAGAGCTAACCATCCTTGTGTTAAAAGAAGTACATTTAGTCAATATACCCATTAATTCTATCATTTATTTGAGATACGCTACTTGAGAGAGTAAGTTGTTTCTAAAGCTAATTTTAACCTTACAAAAGGGAAAGGTAGCACTCAAACTACTCATCCTCCTACTTCCTAACTTATCATACCACAAAACCCCTTCCCACCACAAGGGTTAGTAGCTATTCATTCAGAAACAACATTTATACATCAGCCATCTACCTCTATTCCATTAGGAGACCCTTCCTTCCAAAATATTACATGAATGTTGTGGATATCTATTTAGCCCTTCGTTTTGATAAACAGAAGTTGGACAAGCCATTGTGGAATCAGAAATTCGTCCAAGGGAAGGAAAAGAAAGCAGAGAAAACAGAATTTGCAACAAGAAACAATTGGAAGGACAACGCAACACCAATTTTGGGAGAAAGAGGTTGCAACCGAATCAATAAGAAGAAAGAACTCTCGGGTTCTCAACCAGCAAGCTTGAACTAGATTATACATATAGGGGATCCATATGATTGTAAAGGGTTGTTGGGGTTGTTTTTGTTGCTAAATTCATTGTTGTTATCGTTCATGTTGTTAGTTTAGCTAAGTTCTGAGTTATGGTTATGAAACCATACCGATATTGTAATAGAGGCATGTAGTATTGTAGTGTTGGAAAGAGCAAGGGACTAAGATAACCTTGTCTCATAGTAGTACAGAATCACTTTCTATTATCTTTGGCATGACCAACTGTATCCGTAACTCAATCTGATCTTGTATTTTGAGGAGAAACTTGTTATATGTTAATACAGTGGGAGACCCAAATTTCTTGAATATATCTTGTGTATTTAGTCTTCTGAACATATGGAATACTATGTTATATTTTATGTCTGATATGATTAAATGGTTATAGTTTACATGTGAATTTCATCGAAATTCTGTTTTCCCCATTCTCGTTCAGGAAATAGGCAGAACTGTAATAGGTTTAAGCTATCTTGCGTAGATCTTATATGAAACTTGATACTTCATAGATCTACCTAAGTATTATGTTTACCCTTCCCTATCCTAATCGTCTCGGTTGCACTTTGGCTGATACTTCTTCCCTCCCAAGAATATGAAAATGGCAATGCTCTAGACTACATCGATACCTTTTGTTGGTAACCTGAGAAGGACCCTAGTCTGATCACTTTTGCACCAACAAAATGGTTTCGTTGTCGAGACTTGTGTTTTAAAAGGGAACCTGTAAGGAGAATGCTTTTGTGGATCTATAGATCTTATATTGAGCAATGGTGGGAACGCAATTATGATACTTTTATATGGAAGGAATCGAAGTTGCGAGGTAAAAGCGTGAATGATACACGAGATTCTATCTTTTACTCAGAAAGATCGAGTGACCAGTATGAGATATTCTCGGTAAATTTCCTGGAAGAACTATTCCATTGGGTAGATTGGCTACAAGAAGTTGCAGACTTCAAAGAACGTGTCAAGAAGACATGTACTTGGGACACAAAGAAATTCGCAACACTTCATCAGTTGGATCACCAGATCATGTGAGCAATCGATTTCTAGGTTAACATGACTCTAGAAGGATATATCATTGAATTTGCAGATGAGAATCACCAATATTTTTCATGGGCGAAATAGATTTTCAAGAAAGGTGCACATGGAATATTGTTCAGGGAAATCCCCCTATGGATCAAAGAATTCTTGATGGAGGAGGGGATGATAAATATTCCCTCAACTAAGATGGTAGCCTAAACACCTAGGCTTGGGGTAAGGTGATTTTGGAGTAGGATCATGACCTAAGAAGGGGAAAGGCTTCTTTGAAGAATGGGGGAATATCAAGAAAAGAACACAAGAAACGATCGAGCCTTGAGGAGAGCCACCATAGTTGATAAGTTGTAGTGTGGAAAGTTAAAGAAATAAGTAAAGCAGTATGAGGTGTTACAGAAATAAATCGGATCAAGAGGAACTGATGAAAGAAAGAAGTAAGAGTTGAGGAAGGTAAGAAGACAATAAATATTGGTCAGTCTAAGATTACAGCAGAGAGAAGCACAGAGAGGAAGGAGTCCTCAGGTGGGTGGATGAGAAGAGGAGTGTGGAGAAGCAAGGGAATACTGAGAATATATGGACCTTGTAGGAGACCAAGAATGTCCAGCCCTAATATCAAGAAACGTCGAGAATCGGGCCAAGAAGGCTACTCCAGAGGAAGAAAAAGAGACCCCCCAAATCAAAGAAACTCACTCGGAAGTCAGTGGAACTAGCCCCAAATCACCCATTCCCCAGGTGTCTTCTATACCCGTGGTAAGCTCTATACCACATACTTATTCTAGTTCTATTCCATCGCATCCAGTTAGTCAGTCGCAGTCTATAAGTGTAAACACTGGGAGGATATTGGGATCCCCTGACAGATCACAACCAAGGCCATTAGGTTTCATTCGAATAGGAACAGTGAGACCCACAATGGCTGGAAATTTGGGAGGTTCGATTTCCCAATACCCAAAGTTCTAGGGTAAAGGGGACAAGGATGTAGAGCAACATTGGTTTCTATGTGAAGCCATTTGGACATCCAAAGGGACTCTCAATGCAAACAAATTAGTAGAGTTTCAAACTACCTTGATGGGTCATGCCCTCAAATGGTACATGAAATCTATTGAACTTGGGGTGCAAGGATAAGTGTTCACCCTTGCCCAATTTCGGTTGAATTTCATCGTCGAATTCAAACTACCTCAGTTAGAGCAACAAGCTCTCTCTAAGTTGTGGGAGATTCAACAAAAGGAAGGAGAATCTTCCTGGGAGTACAGTAAAAAAATTTAAAGATGTTATTGGGAGGTTAGCACATCCAATTCACAAAGCTCATCAAAGAGAAAGGTACATCCAAGGATTACTACCTCTGACAAGAAGTATTTTAACACAATAGCAGATAGTCGCCTTAACAGACGCCTTGGAAAATTCGATGAAGATCGAAGCCATGGAAATTTATCCATGGAGTCTGAGGGTGACTAGGCCTCCAGTGGATGCAAATTTATCACAACTCTAGGGACAAATATCGGTGCTAACAGATAAGATTCAAGAATTAACCATACCAAGACCAGGACGACCTCAAGTTTGGTGCATAAGATGCTACACAGAAGGGCATATGGAAAATGAAATGTTTGTGTGAGAAGGGAATGGGACCTCCTCACAATATAATGGGACCCTCTCTAGGACCAACGAGAGGATTTGCACAAGTATATGTGACTCCACCATTCCACGCACTAGGGCTATATCATACCTTTCCAGGCACTCATACATCTCAACCAACTGAGTATTGTGAGATTTTTCGGACACATGGGAATGCACCGAGGAAGTTTCCTATCATGCATAAGTACACGACTGTTCCCAATACAATACATTGTGAGTTATGTGAATCTAAGACACATGATACAAATTAATGTAGAGCATTGGATGCACTTGTTGATAGATTAGATCAGACAACATTCATAATAAATGAAACCCCCCAAGGACCTGGAAGAGGCCAGGGAGGTGGGGTTGGAGGTGGATTCAAAGGAGGAAGAAATGGAGGAAGAGGGCCAAGCATATGTTACAGTTGTAACAAACAAGGTCACTTGGCTAGAGACTGCCCTCACCCAAGACGACCATGGTGCTCTCACTGTAGAACTAATGGGTATGCAATTGAATATTGCCCAGAGCTGATCGCTAAATAGGAAGATCGAGCTCATCAACAAGGAGCTAATTTCATAGACTCGTAACTAAAAAGGGGAATCAAGGGAAAACTACTTAAGATCAACATCATTACTTGTGGAGGAGAAAAAACTAGGGTAGATGAAGACATTCATCCCAAGATTCATAAAGTTGTTCCCAAGGATGATAGGTATGACCCTTTGAAACAAAATTTGTTCTTCAAAGATGCAATAGAAATATTTAAGAGTATCCTCTCTCCAAAGATAATGGAGAATTCCCCTAAAGTCACCTTTCAACTGAAACTTGCACAAGACCCTACCTCACCCACCGACACCTAGAAAATCTATAATTCCAAAGAGACACCATGAGAAATCCCAAAACATAATCAATCTCTGGTTTCAATTGTTCTTTGATATCTTAGTGGATGACCAAATTATGGATAAGTTGTGCAACACCTTGTACCTAATTCTGGGAAATGAGGGAACCCCAGAAGCCATAGTAAGGACCAACCTCCCTAAGAAGAATACCTAGAGAATACAAAGAAGAAAGGTGCGAACAGGAAAATAATTTAGGTTAGAAGCCCAACTAGATGATTTTGAAATCAAAGATGTCATGCTAGATTTGGGATCCAATGTCAACATCCTACCCAAAAATGCCTGGGAAGATCTAGGAAAACCTTAGTTAGTGTATTCCCCCGTCCAGTTGAGAATGGAAAACCAGTACTGCATTTTCCAAGTAGGAAGGATTGAAAATGTGGAAATTGATGTTGCAGGAATTAAAACCACAGTCGATTTTGAAGTAATTGAAATCATGGTAGATAAGGATCCCTACCCTTCTCTACTTGAAATCGACTGGGCATACGAAAACTATGTTATCATTGATCTAAAGAGGGACACAATGAAGTTTGAAGCGGATGGGATAAAAGTAGTTCAACAATATACACTGAACTAGTGGAAAACAATGTGGAATCAGATGCTCTTGACCAATTATACACCATACAGCAGGAACGAGACCATTTGACAAAAATCCCACTGCAGATGGATTGGTAAGTTGGAGAAGCATACAGACTGTTGACGAGGATTTAGAATTAACATTTGATAGTTGGTAGAAAGTCTCATATGAATGATTCTCAAAATGACTCACAACTATCAGAGCAATGAGATGGATTGGAACCGAGATCATAGAACACCCAACATACAATGGTACCTCAGAGGTACACATTTTTCTTGTCATCATGGAAGAGAAAATAAAAGTGGATCAAAGGATCTATGTTCTTAAATTAGCCTCGCAAGATACCCCTGCTAGATGGTGGGCCACTCAGAAATCCTTGATTATGGAGTGGGAAGATGTGAAGCAAGCCATATGGTGTTGATTCCAAAGTAGGGATCAATTGAAAGAAGATATGACTATATATTTTCAATATGTGCAACTGTTCGATGGACGGTATGACCCCAAAGTGCATATTGAGCATTGCTTGAAGCAGTGGCAAGTTGCGAAAGTACCCTCTCTCCTATGGGTTTAGGTATTTCTTCATTCACTGTTTCCAATCCCAAAATCCCAGTACATACATGAAGAAACCAAAATACAAACAAGTTTTTGGCAGACCTTACAGGACCAATTTTTAAAGGACTTCTCCTTTACAAGTAAGTACCCTGAGCTCAACACAATCCTTCAAAGAATTAGAGAAATGTTTTTTACTAACATTTGCAAAAAGAGATCAAGTCCAGTGGTATCTGCTAACCCTGTTCAATCACTTCAGTCTAGTATGATTGTTGAATCTGATAAGATAGTTGTAGCTTGTTGCAAAGTTGATAAAGACCTGGAAAAACTTGATGACTTAGAAGAGCTTAGAAACTTAACTATTCAAGAAATGGAAGGAAGTAGAGAGATTCGGGATATTATACCTAGTCACAGATGTAGCTCCTATAACCATCCCCTAAAGTTGTGAAAAGTTAATATAGGGAGTATGGAGCATCCTATGATAGCTTCCATAAGAGATTACTGGGATGAGAAATGAATGAAGTACACATTCTGTTGCAGGAGTATGAGGACTTGTTCCTAAAAACGTTCTCAGAATTGAAAGGTATAAAACGAGCCATGGGAGAAATGAAAATTGAGTTGAAACCTAGCTCAAGACCTGTGAAGAACATACCATACCGACTTAATCCTAAAATAAAAGAGAATTTCAAGGAGGAAGTGGAAAAAATTCTCGCGGCATGAATTATTTTCTCAATGATTGAAGAAGCAGAGTGGATTAGCCCCACAATTATCTAGAGTAAGAAATATACAGAAGACATTCGTGTCTATGTGGACTACAGAAGTTTGAATTCAACATGTGTGCATGATTTGTTTCCAACACCTTTTAGTGACGAAGTGTTAGATCAGGTTGCAGGAAAATAATCTTATTCGTTTAAAGACAGATTCTCAGGATGTCACCAAGTCAAAATTGCAGAGGAAGACAATAAGAAGACCACATTCATAACTGAATGGGGGTCATTCACATACAAGGTAATTCCCTTTGACTTAAAGAATTCCCATGCAGTCTTCTCTCAGATCGTAATAGCATCATTTCGAAATTTCATCCACAAGTTTGTAGAAGTCTACATGGACAAATGGACAGTATACAACCTGTTAAATGACCATGTAGGGCTACTCTGGTTAATGTTTTATAGTTGTCATGGATTGCAGATATATCTGAATCTAAGAAAGTGCATCTTTTGTGTACCACATGACAATTTGGTAGGCCATATTGTATGGAGAGAAGGAGTCTTGGTAGACCCAGCTAAATTTGCAGTCATTTTGAACATGCAACCACCTACAAGTGCTAAATTGTTGCACTCTACACTTGGACATACAGGATAATACCACAGGTTCATTAGAAGATATGCAACTATCATCGCACCTCTAGAAAAAATGTTGAAGAAGTCTGAAATATTTTGGTGGATACCAAAATTTGACAAAACATTCGACATTCTCAAAGAAAACTAAGTATTGCACCTATCTTGATATTTCCCAATTGGGAAATTGAATTCTATGTACATGTGGATGTATCACGAATTTCCCTGGGAGACATCTTAGCGCAACCAAGGGAAGGAAGTATGGACCACCCTATCTATTTTCCCAGCAGAAAAATTTTGCAAGATGAATAAAACTACACGACCACTGAAATGGAAGGTCTAGCTATGATTTATGCATTATAAAAGTTTAGACACTATTTGTTAATCTCTCATTTCAAGTTTTTTACTGACCACTCTACATTGAAGTACCTAGTCAATAAACCAATATTGAAGGAAGGATTTGTAGGTGGCTACTTCTCTTTCAAGATTTTTTATTCGAAGTAGTTTTCAAACCAGGAAGATGCAATGTAGGTGCAGATCAACTATCCAGGTTGAAATCAGGGGAAAGTGGTGGAGCAGTGAATGATCAGCTCCCAGATGCAGAACTATTCCAAATTGAGGCCATCCCAGAGTATATTGAATACATTGTTGTCTTCCTCAATACATGGACCTGCCCAGAAACTTACTCTGCAATCCAAAAATGACATATGGTGGTTCACGCAACCGACTATCAACTGGTTGCAAGAAAACTTTACAAACTAGGACTAGACAACATCCTTAGGAGATGTGTCTTGAACCATGAGAGACATGATATCCTATGGGAATGCCACAGTGGAGTTGTGGGAGGACATGTTGGAGGTAAGGCTATTGCACAAAAGGTACTTCAAGCTAGATGATGGTGGGCTACATTATTTAAATATGCTAAAGAGTATGTTATATCTTGTGAAACTTGCCAAAGAGTAGGAAAGCCATGATGCATATATGAAAAACCCCTTCATCCAGTCAGAGCACTTTAGGCATTTGAGAAGTGGGTTGTTGACTTTATTGGACTGATCAACCCCCTGGCTAAGAATTCAAAGGCTAGATAAATCATCACCGCAACAAAATATCTCACAAGATGGGATGAAGTAGAGGCAGTTCAAGACTATTCAATAGATACATCTGCTAGATTTATCTTTGAAAACATCATCACTCGGTTTGGATGTTCTAGAATCTTCACCAGTGATAAAGGTAGTCACTTTATTAGGAGCACAATCACATTGTTGAAAAAAAAAATCTTATACAACACCATAAGAGCATTCCCTACCATCCACAAGCTAACGGTACAGTGGAGGCATTCAATAAAATTCTGGAAAGAGGATTGACAAATGTATGTTGTGCAAACAGGGAAGACAAGGATGATAGAGTTCTAGCAGTCTTGTGGGATTACAAGAATACCACAAAGAAGCTACACAGATATACCCCATTTCAGTTGGTTTATGGGAAAGAAATTGTTTTACCTGTATATTTTTTCAACCCTATTCTCTATATAGCATGGGCTACACACATGACATATGCGAATCGGTTGCATAAAGGATTGTATATTTGCAGGAACTTGAGGAACCGAGATTTCTAGTAGATTTTCATCAGTTAGTTGAGAAAGTTAGATAGAAATATTGGCACAATAGGTACATTAAGTCCAAAATATTTAACCAAGGGGATAAGGTACTACTCTATGAAAATCGGTATCAGAAACATCCAGGCAAGTTGCGCATGCATTGATTGGGTCCATTTATAGTTGCGGAAATTTGACACTCTAGTGTAGTCAAGCTAGCACAACTAGACGGTATCCTTCGACCAGGTTGGGTGAATCGTGCCCGCCTGAAACCCTACATTTCTCATGATTGAACCAAAGGAATGTTTCTCCAGTCCAAGGGAGCATGAACAATAGTTATATTTGAATTTTCTGTAATTTCTTTAATTCAGTTAATAATGTCGGAATTTTCATAGTGGCGCAATGACAAATGTTTTTTCCCATCTAATTGTTGCTTCAGTTCAGAAACAATTACTTGGATGCCTAGGGTTGGAAGAGTCACCCTTACATTAAATGAATTCATTAAACATGACGGGGAACCCCATTGTGGTCGGGGGGGACGAATTTGAATTGTATCATAGCCCATGTGCCATATGCATCATTTCTAGTCATACCCTTTATGGTAGCTATAGTAACCCATCGAAACATTCCTTCAAGCCATAAAAGCATGATATGCATGGATGCCATCAATATCCCCATTGGGATTCTCAACCGTTAAAATGGTAAGCCCCTCAGTTCAACCATGTCCCCGTCAGTCTGTTCATTAATGCCCTGATCACCTTAGGGATTTTACTCCATTACCAGTCCTGTCGAACGTCAGAGCCTGAGATTGTGTTGTTGTCTTAATGATGAGCATGTTTATGAGTAATTACAGAGATCTCCAGTTATCCCGTTTATAAGATATCATGAACCCACATGAGACACTTACTGTTTATCTTAGTTATGTTTTGTTTTGTGCTAAATGCACCCTCGTCTCATCTGTGAAATCCCTCGCTCCCTAGTTGCGACCCCGAACCCCAACTCAACTAGTCTAGTTTTCCATCAATCCAGAGACAAGATAATGAGAGTAACAGGAGGCTAGAGTTCAACTCCAAAAGAAGAAATTCCAGATGAACTGTGTGATCCCTGGGTCGAGTTCATGAGCAATTTCAAGGGAAAGACCGAGAAAGTAAAACTCCTTGACCTTGACCTGACGGACCAAGTATTGTTTCCGCATATGAATATTAGTCTGTTCTAGGACTTGGCTCCAAATGCAATCAGAGGCATGCAGTTTGTTTCAAAGCCAGAATTCATCAACCTATTTAATTCCACCATCATGAACCTCACGGATCTATCAGTCTTTGAGTCCACTAGTGAGGTTGTGTGGTGCACCAAGTTTTTGATCATTCAGGTTCACGGCAAGAGCTTATGGCTCAATAAAAGATATCCAATTTATGTCGAGGACACCTAGAGGCTCACTGGATTATCCCTTAAGGGTGAAGATGTATCGAAAGGATTCCAAGGGCCAAGTAAGCATTGGAAGAAGAAGGGCGAAGTCAGCTTGTATGAGAAATTCCATACACAAAGAGGCGGAAGCACAACCAAAATTGATCCAATCCTACCAAAGACAATTCAGACATCCTATTACATGATCGCCAGTAAGGTTATGCACTTGTATTACAAGGGTGAATGTACTTTGGATTCTCTCTCAGTAGCATACTTTTGTGCAAATGGAGCAGTGTTTAACTTGTGCAACTATTTGCTATAGGATCTCATCGTTGCTTGTGAGGAAGCTCAGGAGAAAAGAGGAACTTTCACATATGGATACTTTCTCATTGCATTCGCAATGTGGAAATGGAGGTCACCCATAAGAAGACAATTGGAACCTACATATAAGGGGCACCTAACAAAAATGTTCAAACCTTGGCATTCAAGGTTGGACTCAGAGAACAAGGAGTTCAACATTGCAACGTTCTTGAATTGGTACAACCAGCGCATCGACGCAACTCAATGGTTGTGCATACCACAAGAGATATTAAATCTAAATGCAAGGAACATATCCTTTGCTCTAAATCACCACTACACTTTTGTTTGGTCGAGGCATGAGAAGCCTGAGGACTTCCACACAAGGTCGCTACTCTTCTATCTGGATGAAGAGGCCTTTGACAAGGAAGTAATGTCATGGAATGGTGTTAAGCACAACCCACACAAGTCAGGTATGCATTACATCTTTCCACTAGAGCTCCTAAAGAAAAACGGGTAGGAAGAAGGAGTAGAGTCAAGTTTCAACCCAATAGAAAAAAAGAAAAAGGTACAAATTTCAATGGACTCGGAAGAAGAAGAGGATGAGAAACCCCTGGAGTGGAAAAAGAGGACATTTCCAGTGTTTCTGTGGCTCCTAGAATATACCATCCTATCAAGTAGGGATGTCAATGTGATCCTCATTGATGCAGGAGCATCACCAACTCAGCAAGCGACCCAGCACATCAAGCGAAAGTTCAGCTGGGGAAACAAACCCAAAATTTTGAAAATGCTTTGGGATTGTAGTGCAAGTCTTAAATGAATCCTTTATGAAGGAGTTCCTTTTGTATGTTGTATCAGACCTCGAGCCATACGCTCTTGTCTGAAATAGATAGGAGGCATTTAATAGATTTAATGCAGGTAGATAGGATTGTATTTCCATATTAGACAGTTTTAGAGTTCGAGAGGGAAAACAGATATAGACACCCTCGTTGTATCATTGTAACATTAGTCATAAGCCAGCCTTCAGAAGAGAAGAGCAAGCAGAGAAAATTGTGAAGAACACCCATGTATAGACATTTGAATTAATTGAGGAAATTTCTGGTTCAAATTCATGACTGGTGTTGTTTCTCTGTATATGTGGTTTATGTGCTTATGAATGTTTGCTTTCTCGATATGCATTTGCTTTGTATATGATGTGCACATGATTTAAGGTTGCAAACTGAAGTCTGAGAGAGGAGAGAATAAGTTCCAATTGTTTCTCTGTCTGAGCCAGGAGATTCCTGCAAGTTGTGTAGTTGAATTCATCCGCAAGGAGTGCGTTGATGAAGGCTCGATAGTTTAAATTTTGTTCTTATTCGCCCAAAAGTGGAAGCAAGTTGTTGAAGCCATGCAAGGAGTGTGTAGGCTGAAACAAAAGTCTCAGTCGTGAAGATGAGTAAGGAGACTGAAGATTGCTGCTGCAGAAAGTGTGCAGAGTCTGAAGGATTCAACACTTGAGAAGTTGTTGAACGTCGAGCGCAAGGAGTGCGCATAAATTCCTCTGAAGGGTCAGAGTAGAGAAGCTCAGGAGGTATAGAAATTTTTTGATATCGTTGAAAGGAAGCACAGAAGGTTTGATCGAAGAAGGGCCAAGCAGGGTTTGCAGGCGCAGGCTTTGAAGAGCAAAGTGCGAGAAGAAGCACTTAGTCATTTTCAAGAAATCCTCGAGGAGGAGGAATCGACGGTCAGTATTCGTCGAGGAAATTACGAAGTTCCGACAGCCGTTAGATCTTGGAAAAGTTGCGCACGGTTTAAGCCCGAAGGAGCAGAGGGAGATTCCGGAGATTCAGAGTTCGGGATATCAGGGGATCTGTGATTGTGGAATTTGGGTGGAGAGAAATTGTGATCCGCGATTTCCCGAAAGGATCTCAACAGCTGATCTCGGTGAGACACGTGTCGAAGAGCAGGTGAGTCAGTGGAGCTTGGTTCATCGGAGAATCGGGACTTCTGGAGTCAAGAGTCTTGTGCAGGAATTCGCGATTAACAAATTCTCGAGAAGGATCATGATCATTGATCACTGCTAGGGTACGTGGCGCAAGATCCTGGGAAGTTGGGGTTCGGCGTTTCGGGTTTTCTGAGGACAAGGCAACCGTCGCATCAAAAACCGTGATATCGTGAATCGCGATACCTCGATAGTTAGAGTTGTGGGCCCCGGAAGGTGGAATAGGAGCCAGGTGTCATCGCGCATCGGGGTTCGGGGAATTGAATATACCGTGTTCATTGACAATGGGAATCGCGATCTTTCGATCCGCGATTTCTCGATAGGGTTAAGGGCCTTAGGGCAGGACAGGTGTCGGAAGGCTAAGCCTTGCCGTAGGTGGACACCAAGTGGCATCGAAGAATCGGGAATCGGGGATTCGAAAGGCAAGTGGTTTACAACCTCGTTGAGACCGATTTCCCGAAGGGACAATCTCCGACAAGAGGAAAAGAGCACGGGTGAATATTCATCAGGTTTCAGGGATTTTGAGACCCGAGTGTAGGACTCGTAATCTTGCGAGGTCCGATTTCCCAATAAGGCAAAGGGGAGATCGCGATAGAGTGTTTTGTGGGGGATAAAGTCCTGAAAGGGATTTGAAGAGAATTCTAGCTCTTCGGGCCAGTGAAGAAGAAGATCCTGGTGGTAGCAGGCGTGCCCTGGGTGGCACGTTTGCGTCAGTGTGGTATCAGAGAAAGATTTCTTGTTTGTATATTTCAGGCGAGAGAGAAGAAGAAGAGAAGGATCTTCTTGATACATATCAGAGCAGGTTATTCTTTGCTTTCCATAACAGAGGAGAAGAATCCACCATGCCGCCCAGAAGAGAAAGGCAATTTCTTGATCCAAAGGACAGGGATGTGTGAAGAAGAGGTAGGCTGGCAGGGAATCCAAAGATGGAGAGGCAGATACGCGATCTGAGAGCGATATTGGAAGATATGGAAGCAGCGCAGAGATGCACCACAAATGTTGGAGATCTAAGTGACTCCGAAGGCGAAGCTAAAGCTGAACAACAAGGAGAAGTTGCAGCTGAAGATGCAGCCAATGAGTGATTGATTAAAGCCATTGCCAGAATGAGTTCAAAGACAAAAATGGACATTCCAACTTATGAAGGAAGTTTGGATGTAGAAGAGCTGTTGGATTGGATTAGAGCTCTTAACACCTACTTCGACTATGAGGATATCGAAGAGGACAAAAAGGTAAGGCATGCTGTCACGAAATTGAAAGGACATGCAGCATTATGGTGGGACGAGATTCAGGCAGATAGACGTTCCAAAGGCAAGCAAAAGATCAAAAGTTGGGATCGAATGATTGCGAAGATGAAGGCAAAGTTCATCCCAAGGGATTATCAAATCACATTGTTCAGGAGAATGCAAAACCTGAGACAGAAGTTGATGACGGTGAAGGAGTATACTGAGGAATTCTACAGGCTCAATATCAGAGAAGGTCATCGGGAGAGTGATGATGAAAAAGTAGCCAGGTATATGAATGGCTTAAGATACGATATCCAGGACGAGATGAGTACGACAACCATCAGAACGATGGAGGATTCGTATCAGATGGCTTTGAAAGCTGAGGAAAAGCTGAGCCGTAAGCCAGCACAGTGAGGTAGAGGCAAAATTCAGCCCAAGGGTAAATCAGTTGCCCAGGATAAATACCAGAAGCCCAAGGTGGAGTGGAAGAGACCTCAGGGTAAAGTTGAAAGAGGTGGAACCTCACAGCAAGGGCCACATGATGAACAGAAAAGGCAACAAAATGATCAACGAGGAGATTATGCAGATGCAAACACTCTTCCTCGTACTAGAGGTTGAGGTAGAGGAAGAGGTGGAGTCATCACATGCTACACATGTGGGAAGAATGGGCACAAAGTGGTTGATTGTCCGAATAGAAAGAAGGATGGAGGAGAAGCGCACATCGTCGAGGCACAGAGGCGAGATGTTGAAGCAGAAGATGCAGAAGACGCAGAAGATGGTAGGTCATTGATGATGCGTAAAGTTCTCTTAACACCCGAGAAGGAGGTGGAGGACACAACTCAAAGAAGCAGACTTTTCAGAATTGCATGCAAGACCACAGACAGGAAATGAAAAGTTATCGTGGACAGTGGTATCACTGATAATCTCGTTTCAACCAAGATGGTGGAGAAACTAGAGCTGGAGACGATTGATCACTCGAGTCCATATAAAGTTTCATGGCTACAGAAGGGACATCAGGTGAGTGTCACTAAACAGTGCTTAGTTGACATTAAAATAGGGGGATATAATGACAAGATTTTATGTGATGTCATTCCTATGGATGTTTTCCATTTACTGCTGGGAATACCATGGCAGTATGATAGAAACGTGATTCATGATGGGAAAATGAATACATACACTTTGGAAAAGAATGGGAGAACACATATGTTACTTCCAATAAAAGATAAGGAGGAAAAGCTAGAAGTGAACAACAGGGTACTTCTCATGAGTGGGAAGGAGCTTCTTACAGAAGTTAAGAAGAAAGAAGATCCACAATTCTTTGTGGTCAGAAAACCCAAAATCATTTTGACCA
>JZKD02S1619108.1:109127-119372 GCA_000966675.3 Picea glauca
CCTGGATCAACGGTGTTAAAGGCAATTCCGGACCCCCCCTGCCTTTCTACCTTTAAGCAGGGGGGGGGGCGGTCCAGAATTGGGGTCATAGCTTTCTGACGATCGAGATCTTAGCGTCTGGATCAACGACGCTCGTGTGACCCCATCATTCTCAGTTGCCCCGCGTTTAGCAAAGTGGGCCTCCTCCCCATCATGTCAGTTTATAGACCTGTCCTCCTCCTGGCCATGCGATGAAGCTCGTGCCCTTCTTCCCTCTCCTCATCTTCCGACATCTATCGCTTCCCCCTCTCTTGGTCCACATGATCCCTTTCCCAATCCATTCATCGCTCGCCATGTGTCCCATCCCTTTCCACGACAGCCTCCTACCACAAGTGCACCCATTAGGCCTTGTCCTGTTCCTTCCACTTATCATCTTCCGCCACATGTGTCATCCCCTGCCACCTCTCTCACACCTCATCGCTCCTCACTTCACTCCTGCGGTTGTGACCCTATCACTCTGTTGTCGAGCCCTGCCTTCTTTGCTGGCCTCCATTTCCATCTTTCAAGCCATTCAGTTAGCCCAGGTGGCAGCGCGAGGAGTGTTCCACATCCCAAAGTGCTGAGTTGGCCAAGCCATTCTCAATCCCAATGAAGCAGTGATTGAAGCAGTTGGTGGTGGTTAGACATCGCCTCCACCATAATGGGAGAGCACGGCAATGAATTAAAGTCACTTCGGTTCACCGTTGGAACTATCAAAGAGTTAGATTGCATCTGACATAAGTTGCATGATCTTTCAGAGGTTGACTGTCAGAAGCCATGCAGACGCAAATCTTTCAATGCAATGTCTCGGTTCCGCTACTGTTGTTGTTCTGAGTATATGAAGGCGTTTTCTCCATTTTTGTATCTATCGATGGTAGAGCTAAGCTCCCGACTGTAAAGTTTCAGCAAACGTTCTAGCTTTCTGGGTTATGTATCAGTGTTTGAGATTTCTTGTTTTATGGCAAACAGTTTTCCTTTTCCATCTATGTTTCATCTTTTGCTGGAGAGTTCATGATCGAATGCTTCGTATGAATTAATGCAGTTATGTTATGATAAATGATTTATTGTTGCATTGTTGTTTTCTCTGGTTTCTCGCATTTGGAAGTAAGAATATCTTGTCTTCAGATGCTTGCTCTCACAATCCGTTAGAATCTTGATGCCTATAGCAGACCCTTTCACCCTTCTCATGAAGTCTTCCCCCTACTCACCCTTTATTGCAACTCATTGTTTGAAGTTTATCAAGACCTCACTCGCCCGCGCATGCCTGGCCTAGTTTCTGAGTTGAGACAACTGTTCCGAGTTTGCTTCCATTTGATCACCCCTTCTAAACAAATCATGACATTAAACTGATGGTTAGCGTCAGAAGTCACTCCTGGATTGCTTGCATATAGACATTTGAATTAATTGAGGAAAGTTCTGGTTCAAATTCATGACTGGTGTTGTTTCTCTGTATATGTGGTTTATGTTCTTATGAATGTTTGCTTTCTTGATATGCATTTTCTTTGTATATGCTGTGCACGTGATTTAAGGTTGCAAACTGAAGTCTGATAGAGGAGAGAATAAGTTCCAATTGTTTCTCTATCTGAGCCAGGAGATTCCTGCAAGTTGTGCAGTGGAATTCATCCACAAGGAGTGCATTGATGAAGGCTCGATAGTTTAACTTTTGTTCTTATTCGCCCAGAAGTGGAAGCAAGTTGTTGAAGCCATGCAAGGAGTGTGCAGGTTGAAATAGAAGTCTCATTCGTGAATCTGAGTAAGGAGACTGAAGACTGTTGCTGCAGGAAGTGCGCAGAGTTTGAAGGATTCAACACTTGAGAAGTTGTTGAATGCCGAGCGCAAGGAGTGCACATAAATTCCTCTGAAGGGGTCAGAGTAGAGAAGCTCACGAGGTATAGAACTTTTGTGATATCGTTGAAAGGAAGCACAGAAGGTTTGATCGAAGAAGGGCCAAGCAGGGTTTGCAGGCGCAGGCTTTGAAGAGCAAAGTGCGAGAAGAAGCACTTAGTCATTTTCAAGAAATCCTCGAGGAGGAGGAATCGACGGTCAGTATTCGTCGAGGAAATTACGAAGTTACGACAGCCATTAGATCTCAGAAAATTTGCGCAGGGTTTAAGCCCGAAGGAGCAGAGGGAGATTCCGGAGATTCGGAGTTCGGGATATCGGGGGATCTGTGATCGTGGAATTTGGGTGGAGAGAAATCGCAATCCGTGATTTCCCGAAAGGATCTCAACCGCTATCTCGGTGAGACACGTGTCGAAGAACAGGTGAGTCAGTGGAGCTTGGTTCATCGGAGAATCCGGACTTCCGGAGTCAAGAGTCTTGTGCAGGAATTCACGATTAACGAATTCCTGAGAAGGATCAGGATCATTGATCACTGCTGGGGTACGTGGCACGAGATTCCGGGAAGTTGGGGTTCGGCGTTTTGGGTTTTCTGAGGACAAGGGAACCGTCGCATCAAAAACTGTGATATCACGAAATAGTTAGAGTTGTGGGCCCCGGAAGGTGGAATAGGAGCCAGGTGTCATCGCGCATCATGGTTCGGGGAATTGAATATCCCGTGTTCATTGACAACGGGAATCGCGATCTTCCGATCCACGATTTCCCAACATGGTTAAGGGCCTTAGGGCAGGATAGGTGTCGGAAGACTAAGCCTTGCCATGGGTGGACACCAAGTGGCATTGGAGAATCGGGAATCAGGGATTCGAAAGGCAAGCGGTTTACAACCTCATGGAGACCGATTTCCCGAAGGGACAATCTCCGACAAGAGTTAAAGAGAACGGGCAAATATTCATCGGGTTTCAGGGATTTTGAGACCCGAGTGCAGGACTCACAATCTTGCGAGGTCCGATTTCCCAATAAGGCAAAGGGGAGATCACGATAGAGTGTTCTGTGGGGGATAAAGTCCCGAAAGGGATTTGAAGAGCATTCTATCTCTTCGGGCCAGTGAAGAAGAAGATACTGGTGGTAGAAGGCGTGCCCTGGGTGGCGTGTTTGCGTCACTCATTGCTGCATTTATATGAGATTTCTCAGTAAAGAAACCTTGAACAAGGTTTTCCCCAGCCAAAGTGATAAATCCACAACCGATATCCTTGTCCCTACCTCATACCAAGGCCGCCATGTGTGTTTCACAGACTATGATTAACATCATAGATGACCCTGATCCAGATGTCAGTTCATACATGACCTTCATTACTGATAAATCCCCATCACCATCGCAATACACCACTGTTCCATCCCAACCCACTTCGCTCGATCCAATGCAACTAGAATTCCCTGAACCATCTGAGCATGTGGAAGAACCACCTACCTCAACCACTGCATCCTTGAGACAGCTAGTTGCTCCGAGTATATCCATTTTGATCACTCTTCCATCATCATAAATTCAAAAACTAGAATTCCAATCACCTACTACAATATCACAAGTTCCAATTACCCAGAGTCCTCTCTCAATAGTCAGTGTTGAGATTCCAATTATCAGAAGCGAGACTACAAAATTTTTTCTACCTACAGAGACAGGAACACAATCGGTTCAGAAAAAAAACCAAACAACATCCAACCAGATCACAACATCACTGGAAGAAAAGTTGGAGCCAGTACTCTAGAATCTGTAATAGTGTGCAGAGCTACTACAACTTTTCTTGGAAAAGACAAAGGTTCTCCCCCTACTACCAGCAGCTATGAAGACTAAAATTGCACAACAATTGGAAGTTCCATCACCCAAAGAAGAAGAAGTGGATATGCCCTCAGAAAACTCTATGGCTAGCGGACTACCACTTCAAGCTAGATGACACCCAGACGTCACTCTTCAATCTGGCGAGTTCACTCATTTTCCAATGTTGCAACTAGTAAGCCTCATTCGAGCCTCTACTGACCAATTAGAGCGTATGATCTAGCATGAAGAAATGGAATTTGACTTTTGTAAGTAAGAAGGACTCCTCGCACAAACACAAAGAATGTAGGAGGAGAAGTTGAAGATTCAAGGAGAGCATAAATTTGAGAAGGTAAAGGAAAAATTAATAGAAGCTTGGACTACGTTCAAAAAGGCAGTGCCTCAGCTGTCAGAATCTAGCACAACGGATGAGCCAACATAACAGATTCAATTGGTTTAGGTCGCCTAGATTGAGCTAGTCGCAGAGCCAAAAATATCAAAGTGCAATTGTAGGAAACCAAACTATAAGTTGAATTACAACCTCCCAATCTCAAGGAATAGTTGGAAAAGGTTTTTTTGGAAGGAAACAATGCCATAATAACATTGCATAAAAAGACTGTAGAGTGCACTACAATTTTTAAAGAGATCAACGATTGGATGGGAGTCATATCATGGTGCAACCAAACACTGGAGGAATTGCGCTAAAATATCCAATCCCTCAATGAGGAAGCAACCAAATCCCTAGACCCACTAGAACAACAAGAACAATTTGATGAAATTCAGCAAGTCGACAATTATATGAATGCATTGTTTGAAGCTTAGACAGTGGAAAAGAAAGAACTCTGAGAGTTTCAACTAGCATTCCAAGTCACCTACCTACAGATGCATCAAGTGGATGCTATTGTTGACCAGAATGGAACTTCGTTGTTGCATCCAAACCAGAGGAGTTCACCACATATGCAACCCAACAGTTTGTTGCAGAAACTTTAGTCCTTGCAAGGAAGTGGCAGGACAAAGTTGCGAACTTCCAGGACATGAAGAAGAAATCCCTAGAATTGGTACCTAAATTGGGCCCTTCGTTTGAAGGAGATAAAGAAGACACAGTCCAATCTGGAAGTGGAAGCAACCTGGAAGAAAAAGGAAAGGAAAAACAACAAGCCAACTGAGAGACCACTGAAGAGATAAATAATTGACTCGGGGCGAATCAAGGACTGTGGTCAGAGCCCGCTGGGCCCTTCATTTTGATAAATAGAAGTTTCGTAATCCATTGTGGAATCAGACAGTCGGCCAAAGGAAGGAATGGAAAGCAGAGAAAAAAAATGTTCAACAAGAAATAGTTGGAAGGACAATGCAACACCAATTTTTGGAGAAAGAGGTTACAAGCAAATCAAGAAGAAGAAAGAACTCTCAGGTTCTCAACCAGCAAGCCTGGATCATATTATACATATAGAGAATAAATATGATTGTAAAGGGTTTTTGGGGTTGTTGTTGTTGCTAGAGTCATTGTTGTTATCATTCAGGTTGTTAGTTTAGCTAAGTTATGAGTTATGGGTTCAGAACCAGACCAATAATGTAATAGATTCATGTAGTGTTGTAGTGTTGGAAAGAGCAAGGGACTAAGATAACCTTGTCTCACGGTAGTATAGAATCACTTTCTATTATATTTGGCATGACCAATTGTATATGTAACTCAATTTGATCTTGTATTTTGAGGAGAAACCTATTATATGTTAATACAGTGGGAGACCCAAATTTTCTTGAAGATATCTAGTGTATTTAGTCTTCTGAACATATTTAATTCTATGTTATATTTTATGTCTGATATGCTTAAATGGTTATAGGTTACATGTGAATGTAATCACAACTTTGTTTTCTCCATTCTCAATTAGGAAATGGTTAGGACTGAAATAGGTTTAAGATATCTTGTGAAGGTTTGATGTGAATCTTGATACTTTGGAGATCTACCTAAGTATTCTCTTTACCCTCCCCTATCTTATTTGTCTCGGTTGCGCTTCGGGTGAGAATTCTTCCATCCTGGGAAGATGAAAATGCTAACGCTCTATACTACATCGGTACCTTTTGTTGGTAACTTGAGAAGGACCCTGGTCTTATCACTTTTGAGCCAACAATATCAATCTTCATACTTGTAACCCATAATATGGAATTCCCCTTGAGCTCACCCCACCCAAAAAATATGGAATTCCACCCTTAAATATTGGTCACTTTCAAATCTTGTGACCTAATGTAGACCTTTTTCCTAAAGGAGAAAACACATATTTATGTCATTCTACTTATAACCTACATATGAAGGTCACTCATAACTATAGTATTGTGGATGAATTGGAACAGTCCTATATAGCCATGTCTATCGTTAAGGTCCTTTAAAACTATTCTTCATAGTGAAAGTGCTTAATATAATATTTGGGTGCTTTTGATCCTTTGGATGATAGGTTAATCACTTTTGACTTAGATAGGGTGGAGCCTCATCTCATGTCATTGGTTTCATTTCAAGTTCCAATTACCATAAAAAACCTTATTATCCATCATTACATTATTACTGAAGGTGAATCTACATTTGTCATGTCTAATAATGTGTGGAAAGATATATGTTCTTCTGAGTTACTTCCATCAACACTCACCCTTTGTGATTATGATGGTCATCCTTCTCAAACTCAAAGAATTTTACAAAATGTTCCCATTGAACTAGTTGGTAAGATGGTGATGATGAATATTTAATTTTTAGAGGCCCAACTTGACTATAATGTTCTTTGAGATTGTAGTTATATGTATGCTATGAAGGAAAATTCCTTATCATTTTCTCAACTCTTGATGTTTCCTCGTTATGGAAAGATCATGTCCTTGGATAAACTTACATATTAAAATCCAAAACCATAATCCAATTATAACAATGTCTAGCCTACCCTTGAAGGAAACCAATCCATGTTGTCTTTTATAAGTAGTCTTGATGTCTTTAAATACTTCACCCTATTTGGGATGTATCCCAATCCACCACCACATGTTCTGACAAAAGGAACACCTCTTATATGTGTCATTACGCTAAGGAAACCATATTCTTAGTTGTGAAATGTACTATTGACTCCTCATCTTTTGACGATATCTCTTTGTTGTGGATAATTTTCTCCAAAATTTAGTTTAATTCATCTAGTTAGGTACCTTCGTCAACTAAGTTGTAGGTTCACAATAAACTACCCGAAGCAATTTCTTCCTTCTAGCCTGAAATTCATCCTCTTTAATTATATTACCCATGACAAGTTTTTCATGCAAATAAATATTATATCCCACAATATTTCTAGTTGACATCAAGTTCATGTTGCTTAAGAATCGCAAGTTGTTTCTCATAACCAAATACCATCTTTCTTTGGTATTTCCATGAATTCCAAATTTGGAAACTTCATGTATGTTTCTAGAGGTATACAAAACCTCTTTCTTAGGAAAATATTACACCTTCTCCTCAACATAAATTAAAGAATATTTTAAAAAGTGGAAAATATCGTGTAGTGGTTCTGGTTGGGTTGAATTTATGCTCTTCAAAAACTCCACTAAAAATTTAAAAATGTAAAACCCACAAGCCTGTCCATTTGATTGTTGAGGAGACATTATCTGATACCATGCAACATTATTTGAGTATATGTGGTATTTCTTAGAAACAACCTTCGCTATGGAATATGCATGACATTTACTTATCTCGGTGGTTTTACTCAAGGTTAAGTGAAATATTCATGGAGTTTCGTAAGGGACTCCAAGAATTTCTACACCTATTTTCTCTTCAAGCCCATACGTGATCTCCAATGTCTAGTGGAATCTATATAATATAGGAATTATATTTAAATCAACTTCTTTGATTCCATTGTCAAATTTCTTCTCCAAAATTAAAAGAGGTGTTTTGTTCTTCCAATAGTCAAGATTGAGTATGTTGAGGCTCACCATGTATACCAAACATCGGTGAATGCACTATTAGATTTCGCTCGAAAATACAAAATTGTTCCTTCTTGAACCTACTCCATAAGTTTCCATATTGTAAACAATATATCAAGAAAAATATGGAGCACAAATATCATTAGACAACTACAAATCCAAAAGAGTGTTATGGATTTCAACATGGGAAAGTGAGTCCTTGAACATACTGATGTACTTCTCAAGGAAAATCGTAAGATATAAAGGATGGTTAAGAAAAATATTTATAAAATCAATTGGTGAAGGAAACTTGCTAGGAATGAGATTCTTAGAAACATTGGTGGTTGATCCACCATCACAAGCGTAAATTTTAACAACAATGGAAATAGTATGTTCTCATTTGTGCTCAACAACAATCATACAACATTCCTTCATTGTAATTTTAGCTTGAATTAATTCAAGGATAGATATATACTTTGAAGCCTCATCATAACTCCCAATATCCTCTAGTAGTATCTTTAAATACCATTCATGCTTCCCAACCCTTTTCACAACATACCTTTCATGTTCATGATATTTTGCTCCATGATAAACTTTTATAGTTGTTTCAAAATCAAACTAGTGTTCACCTTCACCATTGATGAACTCATCCATATTTGCTACATCCTTTATTTTTCTGTAACAATTCAAGAGAATATTCATATGATCTTTGGAGGCCAAACCTTTCTCATGTAGTTTTTCCAAGTAACTAGTGAGATTATAAATGTTCTAGGCATCAATAAACTTTTGAATGACATAAGAAGGTTCTAGTTCACTAATAGTATGAATGTATTCTTCCATGGATTAATAATAGTCTTATTTCTATACAAGTGATCCTCATATTTGCATAGTACTTTAGTTGTGGCTGCTACATCAGCTTGTTAACTTTGGACAAGATTTATGGAAAAAATACATAAATTGTTTTTCAAAAGAATGTCCAATATACTTTCCATGCCTTTCTCTACAATTAATAAAAATTTATGATAACATGTTAAGAGGATGATATTACCCCATTCACAAACCATGTATGTAACTTCTTCAATTGTTAAGTTGTAGGGAATCAAACAATGTTTCAAGTGATAAATATTGAAAAAATTCCTACTTGTCCTTTGATATACAATAAAAGACAACATGTATCCTCAAAACCATCCAAAAAAGATATTGTCTACCTCAAATTCTCAACAAGGACCTCACCTATCATCTTCATAAAAATATATATCCTTAGTCTTCCCAGTAACAAGTTCCTAGTTATCACTCATACTAACGATATTACTTCCACATCCAATTTGATCTAGTGCATGCCTCCTGGGCGTCTAGTGATGCATATCAAAAGGGCTCACCAAAATTATTGTTACAACAAAAAGATGAAGAGTTAGGCCCTCAACTCATAATCCTAGTCCTATTACATGATATCAACTAACATTTGAAGATTCATCAACTTGTAGTTTTGTGCATACAATAAATTCACAAGCAAAATATCATCTTATGAAATAAATATAAATGATCTCTAGTCTTGTAGATATCATTAATATCAGAGGTGCCTCTTCAAATACTAGAAATGATGTAATCTTTGATCCAAGAAATTGGTTGGTTAAAATTCACAATATTTGGATGCAAGTAGGGCCTGTGGTACTTGATTCCTCTGACTGCATTTTATCTAGTTAAAATACCTTGAGACACATTTCTCAAAGTTTAGGTAATGTTGTTTCATATTCTACTATAGTTACAAGTATATTCAATTTCTTTAGCTAATGAATGAACCAAACATTGTTTCTATGAGCCTGGAAGTTGTAATTGAGCTTTAAACCCCAATCCAGCACATGCACCATCTCATATTATGATTTGACCACCATATTGTTGCCTCAACTGCTAGACAAACACACCATCTTCTCTTTCATATTATCTACAATAGAATTCTCAAGGACCTTCTCTTCCTTATCCTCATCTTGAAAATCTTCTTCCCTCTCTTCATTGAATAAATCTTTATATTTTCCCTCAAATAACCTCTCATTGAAGTGATCGTATCCTTCTTCTTCCTTCTCTTGATCATACAAATAATTATTCTCTAGAGCTTCCTAATATACAATGACCTTTCCAAATCCATATCCATCTGCATAATCATATTCATCCTCACCATTCTCTTGATATTGATTCTCTCCATTGCTATCAGAGTGCAAGCTATTAGATCTGGTGGCATATTTGTCTTTATCATTATCAATTATATCATCATGACCAAGATAATATTCATCTTAATTGGGAACCTCCATCATGTGTTGTATGGACAAAACCTTCCAAATTTATTTGAACAATTCCCCAATCTCCCTAATATCATGCTCACTTTATTCAAAGACTAATTTGATAAACATGTTGTGGTAGAACAAAATGGCTCTGATACCAATTGGAGTGACTAATTTGATAAACATGTTGTGGTAGAACAAAATGGATCTGATACCAATTGGAGCAAACCATATATATATATATATATATATATATATATATATATATATATATCACTTATCCAATCCTTAAGTGCTTTTGTGGTTAGTAGCCAGTGAAGGCAGTCCAAGTGGAGTAACTCCCACTTGGGGCATGCTTGGCCCTAGGGTGTGAACTGTTCATCTCTC
>JZKD02S1619108.1:144586-166291 GCA_000966675.3 Picea glauca
TTGATAAATATCCTCACCTTACAAAATTTTGATTATGTTGGTTTAAAAAAAGGATAGGATGTGTCGACTTTGTATTGATTATAAAACCTTAAATAAAATCACAGTCAAGAACTGATATCTAATCCCCTAGATTGAAAATCTTCTTGATCAACTCAAGTATGCCAATTTTTTTCAATACTATTGATCTAAAGTCATGTGATTGCTAGGTGTCAATTGAGCACACTAATGTATGGAAAAAAACCTTTAGGTCCAAAGCCTAAGCCTCTTCAACTAGTTGGTCATGCCTTTGGGAGTGATTAATGCCCTAACAACATTCATAATTATAATGAATGATATATTGTGATGATTCAAAAACTCCTTTATGGTAGTATACCTAGATGATATCCTCACATTCAACAAAACTTGGGTGGAGTATTTGTATCACATTCAATAGGTTTTAAGCACCCTACATTGGCATAAGTTATATAACATTTTGGAGATTTGCTCATTTGACTTGCAATGAATTTAGTGTTTTGGATATATTGTGGATGAGGATGGTGTGCATGTGGATCCATCCAAGATCCAATTCATTCATGATTGGCCAACCTCGAACATAGTAATAGAGCTCCATAGTTTCTTGGGCCTTGCAAGCTTCTACCACAGGTTCATGTTGAAATTCAATCATATTGTTCGTCCCCTAATCCAAGTGACCAAGGTGGACCAAAGATAATTTTGTTTGGGTCAAGTCAAAATAGAAATTAGTCAAGGATCTAAAACATTGTCTTTACTCGACATCAATATTCATTCTACCAAACCTACAACAACTCTTCAAGATTGAGACAAATGATTCAAATAACTCTATTAGTGTAGTCCTCACTTAACATTGACATCTAGTGTCCTATCATAGTGAGACACTCTGTTGGGACCAGTTTTGGGAACTGCGTAGCGCATGAAAAAGAAGGAAAGGCAGTTGGTGCACTTTCAGGATCAGCGTGTGCGAAAGGAGGAAAATAGTTGTAAGTCATTATGCATATTGGTCCATTGATATGGGATAAGCCCTAATGTAATAGTATAAATATATAAGGCTTTTGGGTTAGAAGGTAGATTATGAGAGTATGTGAGCGAGTAAGGAGAGCTAAGTGTGCATTGTATGTGTGAATGTAAGAGTGAAGAGAGATAAATAGAAGGATAGGAGAACGACAAGGGCATAATGTATGAGCACAATGCACACATTTTGTGAGGAATGATTCTGAATAATAATATAAGAAGCATGTTGTTGTTGACATAGCCCATATTGGGTGAACAACGTTAAAATATGGTGTCTATGTGTGATGATGTGATTTCTCTTTGTATTTTGTGCATACGATTTACTTTCTATTTTTAGGAATATGTCATATGTTTTAATGTTTCTATGCACATGATAAGTGGTATAATGAACTAATGCTATGTATAATGGTTATGATAAATGCCTCCCATCCCTTTATGACTGTGGAAACCTGGTTCCTACGATCCCCATAGATACCTCATGTGAGACTTCACCTACTTTCAGGTGATGTTGAAAGGGATAGTGTCTTAGGGTTTTGTTGGTGAATTAATGTTGAACACTGGGTCTTCCCACTGCACGCCAAAAAATAGTTTTTTTGTCTGGACCAGGATCTACAACTGAGGGAAATGTGGAGGCCAACTAAGAAAGATATGAGATAGTGGTTAGAGACAAAAGAGTGGGAGTTTTCCATAGATCATAATAAGAACCCACAGATCAGTTTAGAGCAATGGTTGCAGAGGTATGCATTCACATATTTACATGAGATTTTCTTTGTTGATTTCCCGAAGTTTTTAGCTAAGTGGTTACAGAGGTTAGCTTAAAACAACGTAACATTCCACACTATTGTTCTAAGGAATTGAACCCCTGAGTTGATTCAGCAAGTTAATACTATAAGTAATAGGATCTCGCCTGTAGTTGATTTCTGGATGGATAGTGTATTAGGGAGTTATATTACTAAGTTTTATATAGATTGTACTCAGTCATATAGTGTTTATGAAAGAGAGTTCTTTAAAGGTATGTGTGAAATATACTTGAAATCATTATCTACTTGGATCAATATGTTGTTGTGTGATAAGGTGGTTATGAAGATGGAATATGATTTCCTTATCAACTAGGCACTTTCGTGTGCATAGGGGGGTTGGGGGATGACCATGGGATGGTATGAGTGTATCAAGAAGAGGGATGTAGGAAAGAATAAATGAGGAATGGATGGACTAAGAATGGAAAGAGAAGAAGAATGTGTGACAGAAGAAGAGATTGGAGTATTGCATTGTGGAAAATAATTTCGGTACAGTAGGAAAATGATGGTGGTTGATAGAGAAGAGAAACATAGTGAGGTTGAGGAAAGAGACACTGGCATAGTGCTCTATATTGAAGGAATACCATGCATAGAGGAAAAGGAAAATGATCAACAACTCAGTCCAACAGAAGGATATCCAACACATCCCACTCAGGCCAGAATCTACATCGAACCCACGACCCCATGTGCATCTTTGAGAACTGAGGTAAGATATGAAACTTTGTCACTTGAAAGAAGAAAAGACAACAGTAAAGGTAGTCAAAGTAGTGGAATTAGTACGACAACACATCTTCAGCTAGTGTCATCAAGGAATAATATTGCGTAGTACACGATGGCGGGAGTAGACCCCACTTTGAGAATGCATGTATTTCACATAGCAAGTTCAGAAGATCCAGAACATAATTGGTTTGTCTATGAAGCAATATGGACAGTCAAGAATGTCCAGGATGATGATGTGAAAATAACACAATTGATGATGACATTCAAAGACCGCACGTTACTCTAGTATATGAAGTATCAGTCTATTGTGCCTGTAGGACAAGCTAGAATGTTGACAGACATCATGCAAGCCTTATTAAAAGAATTCCAAAAACTAAACTCTAAGTCGCAATGTATAAAGAAACTAAAAGAGATCAAGTAGTTGCAGAGTGAATCAATATGGGATTTTGATCAGAGATTCAAGATATTAATGGATCGATTGACCTTCCAAATTCCAGATGAGTAGCATATAGAATGGTTCATTGCGGGATTGTTTCTACATATACGATTCAACTTGATGCAGCAAAATATTACATCATAGTTAGTAACACTAGATATCACCATGACACTCTAAGCATCCCCAGTAGGAGAAAATGGCACAGGGATGGCTCAAGTTCATACACAGTTAGCAGCATTGAGAATTTAGTTGCAAGAGCTTGCTAAAGGGAAGGAAAAGTGAGAAGAATTATGGTGTGTTACATGTAGAACAAAAGGTCATCATAAGAACGAGTGTCCAGCTTTTAGAGAATATTTGGCTATAGGAGCCCTAAATCCCTTGGCACTAGGTGGAGGAGTATATTGTGAGATATGTAGAACAATGGGTCATCACTCGAATTTTTGTCCTTTGATGCAGAAGTATCAGAGCACTGCCAAGAACTTATTCTGTAACTTTTTTAAGTCTGTGGTACATGATGAAAATGAATGTCGTGCACTCGATCTAATGAGAGAACACGCCATGGATGCATACATAGTTCAAGGGGAAGAAGGACTAGAAGGATGGGTACCGCAATATAATACTCCGAGAGGATATAATAATGGAGGAAGAGGAGGATTCAGAGGTCAAGGAAGAGGAGGCTTCGACAGAGGAAGAGAATCTATTATGTTTTATAATTGTAACCATCCTGGGCATTTGGCGCGAGATTGTTTGAATCCTTGTACAATGTGCACATACTATAGCCAATTGGATCATGTGATAGAAGATTGTCTGAAGTTGATTGTGAAGTGGCAGGAAAAGAGGAACTAGAATGTTCAAATGATAGAAGTGGAAGAGCATGACAATTGAACAAGAGTAGCAGTAGTTATGTGTGGAGGAGCAAGGCTAGGAACTTTTGTGATAGAACAAGGAATTCAGACTAACTAGTGGGTCAAGAAAGAAATAGAACCTCCTCCAATGTTTGACTAACAAAGAGAGAGAGAGAGAGAAAGACATACAAGCAAGGAAGGAAGGAATTGATAGCAACGGAATGGGTAGAATCGAATTCACAACCTGTGTATGATAGGCCACCTGTGTATGAAATGCCTCCAGCCTATGACCACTCGATGACAGAAAGGACAATTGAGAAGGAAAGTACTTTGAAAATTTTCTTAAAGAGTTGTTCAGAACTAATGAAGGACGAAACTGCATTGAACACACTGCATGGAATTATTGACCAATGCATGCAAGACAAAGAAGTACCTAGTGCACAATGAGCAGTTAACTAGGTATAACACAAGAAAATGATGAATAGGGAATTATGACTTAATGCACAGGTAGGAGATTATGATATGGATAATATCATCTTGGATCTGGGATCTGATGTGAATTTCATTATGAAGAAGACATGGGAAATGATGGGAAAACCTAAGTTGATCTAGTCACGTATCTAGTTGAGGTTAGAAAATTAGCACAAGATTGTCTCGATTGGAAGACTGACAGGGTTTAATGTTCACATTGATGGAGTGTGCAACACAATATATTTTGAAGTAATCGAGATAGTGGATGGTAGAAAAACTTGTCCATATTTTCTTAGACTTGAGTAGTATTTTGATAACCAGACTATTATTGATCTGAAAAAAAGAGACAAATGATCTTTGAAGTAGCAGAATTGAGAGTTACTACGCCATTGGATCCCACAGAAGGAAGACGATATGTGGAACCAACAAGGGTAAATAACTCGATAACCTTTACAGTATCATCGAGCATATGGATGACTATATTAATCCTACTGTTGACGGTGTACTCAGTTATCAAAGTACAATTTCTTGCGTGTCAGATTCAGAAGAAGCCCTGGAACATTGGAAACAGAGTTTACATGAGGTATCTACAAGGAGATGTTCTCATATTAACCACACATTGTGCTAGATTGGAGTTGAGGTATGTGATCCCCCGAAGTATGATGGACTAACAAATATAGATATTTTTTTAAGAGAAATTGAATTGTAGATACCATATCAACATAGATTATTAGCTTTAGATATTACGTTGAAAGTGACTCCTGCAAGATTATGGGTTGCACATAAGTGTAATATCCCCAACAACGAGCCCTGTTGTAAATCATGTTTGTAGGCTGGTGAGTCGAGTATTGATAAGCGGGTGGGATTATGTGTTTATTAGGCCAGAGAGCCTAAGTGTTAAAGGCCAGGAGCCTATTTTTGTATATATAATATGTAGAACATTAATAAAGATTAAACATCGATGCATGCAGACCGACCACGAAGAAAGAGTGATGGGAGACTAAGATTCCATGGGGTGGGTAAGGGGAAAGGGGCTGAAAGGTTGGAAAGAGGGGCTAAGCTTAGGGGCTTAAGTCCTTGAGAATAATATTTTATTATTATTCTAAAGCTGGGTGACAAAACATGTTTTTATTCTAAATCCTAGGAGAGGCAACACATGCAGCTCCAAGTGTGAAAAAGGGAACGCATGCAGCTCTAGGAAGACAAGTGTCAACCTGGGAACATGCGGTTAAAAGATGAAGTGTCATCTGAGTTTAGGGTTCCTCCTCCATTCTATCATCGGCTGTCTGAAACCATGAATCTCGTCGGATCTCTGCATGCATACCCTCATGTAGCTCTGAAACCTGAAGCCTGTGATGTTTTCTTGAGAAGTCGATACACCCTCTGTCTGAACCGTCGAGTCTGTGTTCGACCTCTGTGTGGATTTCTTGTCTTGTACCCTGAAAACCAGTGACAAACCCATGGATTGAGTCATGTGACCTGTGTGTTCTACGAGCCCAGCCTATCCGCTCTTGCAGAGACAATCACGTACCTAAACTGTGATTGGGTTGCTACCTTTTGTGTTTCCTTAGTGGAATTGACCAGTTGTTGTTGTTGTTATCCTGAACTTGCGGGAATTGAGTTTAAAACTAGTTGAAGAAGCGAGTTGTCAGGCCTGTGGTAGAAGAGGCAAGTTATCAAGCCTATGAGAAACTCTCTCTAGGTGAGAGAGTCTATTGGGAAGTGGTTTTCTCCCAGAGAGAGTCCAGCACCAACTACAGAGCTCTGGGAATTCCTGATCCGGCTTGTTGTCGAGATCCAAAGAGGGAGGTGAAGCACCGATGGACTATTCTTGTGAAGGTGTATACTTTCGGGTGGAAGAGGCATGTGGGGAATGATATTCCGTGAGTATTGGGCATAAGAAGGCTCCTGGAGAGAATCCTTCTGGTAGCTCTATGCAGTTTTCCTGTAACCTCGGCCTAGTCTAGGATTCCATTGCCTTGGGTGGAGCTTGGTCCCAGCTCGAAGGTGACCCACTATTGAGCGTGATGAGCAGTGTGGTCTAAGGCTGGGAGGTTCGTGGAAGGTCTGCACGTGGTTAGTGGAGTTACTACCATTTCAAAGATAAGTATATGCATGTGTTTAATTTCAATTAAAATGCATGTCTGTGACACTTGCAATATTATCATGTATTCCATTGCAATTATGAATTATTGTTAATGCCATTACTTCTGTATGTTAGCAGTAATCATGTCTTTATTTTGTATTTTTTAGTTAAATGTGTTAAGTCATTTATATTCATCTAAATGTATATATATATATATATATATAAGTGTTATTTCGTGTAGTAGAATTTCCTAGCAAATGGGTTGATGGTCAAGGGCGTTACAATATGGTATCAGAGCCATGTTTTCAACATTGAGCCTGGATGGGTCGGATAAGTGGTCTTTGGACCCAAGGTTGTGAGTGGAAATGGTGTTTAAATGAAACCAATTTCGAACCTTAGAATGTTTCTGAGTGCCAAGGGGTTACTTGGCCGTGTTATGAATCTCAGGAGGAGTAGTGGTATAATAAAACCGTAGCCGGCATGATATTTGACCAAAGAGAGAGAGCGCTCAACACTTGGGGTGTTGGAGCCGTAGGACTGTTTGGAAGGAGAGGAAAAACCTCTACTACCATTAGATCCGGAGAAGGTGCAGGAAAGTTATCCTGGAAGCCTTTCGGAGTTCAGCAATCGGGAGAAGCCAGGTACGTTGAGGCACAAATATCTGAAACCCAAAACTCCAAACTCCTGAGGAGATCTACACCGTAGATATGGGAAAAAGAGCTTGATCGTTGGATCAAGCAGAAGAACAGATTACAATTTCAGGATTTCAACTGTCAGGAGAAGTGGGATGTGCTGACGCACAAACTCCAAAAGCCCAAAATGACGAAGTCTCGAAGGGTCAAAGTAGTGGGTCATGTTGACGCCACTTGGATGGACGTGAACACATGGGATGTGTGCCACGTGCCAATGGGTTATGAAGAAAAAGGTTGACACAGTGGGGCAGGATGATGTCACCTGGGGTGACGTGGACCTTCCTAAGTGCACCACGTGTCACCACTGTGGTGGGTGAAAACTATGTTGTGGGTTCGGGGGATAGAGGAGTCAAAAGTTCGGAAGTCGCGAGATTGGAAGGAAGTAAGCATGAAGGCTTCCAACACCCGAAACTCTGAAATCTTGAAATCTTGATTAAGCACTTATTGGTATAGCGTTTGGTCACAGCCCATGGTTGCAGGGGTTGAGGTTAAGAGAAAAGGGATAAGGCCTGAAATTGTTACAGAGCCAAGAAGAGCTCGTAAAATTCATGAAAACTGAATGTTTTTCTTAAATCGTGTTGGTTTTTAAATGTTGTGGGAATTGTTAGGGAATAATGGCCTGACAAATTCTGGTTGTCTGCACATTGTGATGCAGAAGTTCAACAGGTTCCAGAACCGAATAGAATTGCCACTAAGTGCAAAAGAAATGGAAGAGGCATGGACTGCTTCTAGTTCAGAGAATGAAGCAAAAGGAATAGATGTTCATTTGGGAGTTGAAGGGTCGAACTCTAATGGGCATGGAGAAGAGATAGACAAGGAGGGAAACATGATGCAAATCATTGAAATATTGCAGAAAGATGCCCAAACTCACCGAGTAGATAGCAGAAATCTCAGGAAAGCTAAGGAAAAACAAGGTGAATTCAATGTAAAGTTGTTAAAGAGTTTGGAAAGAATCGAAAAGAAATTGGAAAAGGAGAGTGACTCAATCAAAATAGGGAGTCGTAGGACCCCTGAGAAGAAAAGAAGATCAAGGAGTGTTAGCAGACATCGACGTCGCTCCCCAAAGCATACCAATAAGGAAGCACGCAGTTGTTCAAGCCCATCTCCTACAAGAAAGAATAGGAGGTATGGAGTGGGTGAACTGAAAAGAGAAATGAATAAAATTAAGCCTCCTACATTTGATGGAGAACATAATAAGGAGGAAGATGTTAAAACATGGTTGCTTGGCATGAGGAAATATTTCCAACTGTAGAATTATTCCTCTCATGTAGAAGGAAGAACTGCAATGTATCAACTGAAAGGAAAAGAATCTATGTGGTGGGATCAACTTGTCCAGGTGCATCACATTAGAGAGAAATATATCACTTGGAAAGAATTCAAGAGGTATTTTGAGAAAAATACTTGACTAAAATATATTATGATAGAAATATGAAAGAGTTCTTTGAACTCAAGATGGGCAGCATGACCATTGATGAATATGAACGAAGATTCTTGGAATTACTAAAGTATGTTTCGTTCATCAAAGATGAGACTGTCAAGATTCAAAGGTATCTGAGTGGACTGTGACCTTACATTGGAGAAAAGATTCAGTATGATGACCCTAAGACTATGGAAGAAACTGTAAGAAGAGAGAAATGCTTTTATGAGAAGCAAAGAAAAAAACCTACTTTTCAGAAGCCTTGGGATGACAAGAAGAAATTCCAGGTGGATCAGAGGAAGAAGGGAACTAAGACACCCTTTTTCAGAAATAGTCCTCAAGGACAACCATCGTTTAGAGAACCAAGAATGGATGACGTAGGGGAACAAAGGTGAAGGAAGATGCCAATTCAGTGTTGGGTCTATCAAGGAAACCATAAGTACAAAGATTGTCCACACAAAAAATGGCAAAGTGAGAGCTATCCATAATTTTCAGCAAGCTGAAATAGTGAAGGACATGGGAAGCAGAATGCCAAGGATCTATGCAGCCCTGGACAACAAGCAAGCTGAATTTCAGTCGCACATGATTGAAGTGGAAGGTATGATTAACAAACAACCATTTACTATTTTAATTGATTCAGGGTCTATCCATAGTTATATAGATCCTAGAGTGGTGGGAAGTTTGCATTTGTCAAGAAACAAACATGAAACATCTTGGTTAGTGCAGCTGGCTATAGGAACCAAGAGAAGAGTCACTGAGTTAGTTAAGTCCTATCCAGTGGACATAAATGGACTGAGCACAAAGGTTGAATTGAACATTTTTCCTTTAGGTTATTATGACTGCCTAATTGGGATGGACTGGTTGGACCAGCACCATTCCATATTGGACTGTCGTAGCAAGGCATTCACCTGCCTATATGTGAAAGGGAGTCAGAGAACAGTCCCAGGAATTCCCATAACTATTGCTATCAGAGAAATCTCAGCAATGCAACTCAAGAAGTGCTACAGGAAAGGTTGTCAATTATTTGCAGCCCATTTGGAGGAAGCATATAGGGATGAAGTCTTAAAGATTGGAGATCATGCGGTACTAAAGAACTTTGAAGATGTATTTCAAGAGGTACCCAGACTACCTCCGAAGAGAGATATTGATTTCTTTGTAAACTTCATTCCTAGAGCAGCTCCAGTGCCAAAAGATCCTTACAGAATGAGTATGTCAGCGTTGAAAGAGCTGCAATTGCATCTTGAAGAGCTTCTAAAGAAGGGGTATATAAGCCCAAGTGTGTCACCTTGGGGTTCCCCAGTCCTGTTCATGAAGAAGAAGGACGGGACGCTGAGATTATGTATTGATTTCATACAATTGAACAAAGTGACTGTTAATAACAAGCATCCTCTGTCAAGGATTGATGACCTCTTCGATCAGTTGAAGGATGCAAAGATATTTTCAAAGATAGATCTCAAGTTGGGATATCATTAGGTAAGGATAAAGGATTAATACATAAGTAAGACTACCTATAGAACAAGGTATGGTCATTATGAGTTCACAGTGGTGTCGTTTGGACTGTCGAATGCACCCGTTGTTTTTATGTGCCTGATGAATGGTGGTGTATTCAGGGACTATCTAGACAAGTTTGTCATAGTATTTTTGGATGGCATTCTAGTGTATTCCAAGTAGGAGGAAGAGCATGAACAGTAACTAATGATGGTGTTGCAGGTGATAAGAGAGAACCAATTGTATATCAAGTTGAGCAAGTTCTCATTTAATCAGGAGAAGATCCATTACTTGGGGCATATTATTTCGAAGGATGTGATAGTTGTAGATCCTGAGAAGATTGAGGCCATCAGAGAATGGTTAGTGCCAAAGAACGTGACAGAAGTCAGATCCTTTATGGGTCTAGCTAGTTATTACTGAAGGTTTATCGCAGGGTTCTCAAGGATAGCTCACCCTATCACTTCCTTGCAAAGGAAAGAGAAGAAATTGCAGTGGGCAAAATATTGTGAGAGAAGATTCCAACAATTGAAGCAACTGTTAACCAGTGCTCCAATACTGAGGATTGCAGATCCGAATGAAAAACTTTGTAGTGTGTACAGATGCATGCAAAGAAGGATTGGGAGGAGTCCCTAGTCAGAATGGCTTTGTGAGTTGTTATGAATCCAGAAAGTTGAAAGAGCATGAAAGGAACTATGCCACTCATGATTTGGAGTTGGAAGCCATAGTGCACGCTCTAAAGAAATGGAGACATTACCTCATGGGAAGGATATTCGAACTGAGGACAAACCATAACGATTTGAAGTATTTGTTTGATAAACCAACCTTGAATGCTAGACAGAGTAGGTGGTTGGAGTTTCTCTGTGAGTATGACTTTGATATCAAGCATATCAAAGGGGAGGAGAACAAAGTGGTTGATGCACTCAATATGAGAGTGCATGAATTACATGCTACARCCATTAGCATGTACTGAACTGATATTAAAGGCAAAATTTCAGAAGCTGCAAATACATATTTGCAGTACAAGGATTTGGTAGCAAAGCTAAAGCAAGATAAGATGCCACAGAAAGTGGATATTTATAAATTGGAAACTAATGGAATACTTTTGTACAAGAACAAAATTTATGTACCTAATGTCCAAGATTTGAAATTTGTGATTTTGCTGAAATGCATAATGTGCCTTATGCAGGGCACCCTGGATATCGGAAAATTGTGGCAATAGTCAAGAGACATTACTTTTGGCTAGGTATGAAGAAAGAGATTGAAGAATACATCACTAGATGTATGGAGTGCAAGAAGGTTAAATCTGAGCACATGCACCCAGCAGGGTTGTTGCAACCTTTACCCATTCTTCAGTGGAAGGGGGAAGTGGCGACAATGGATTTCATCACGGGATTGCCTAGAACAGGAAAACAACATGATTCAATCATGGTGGTAGTGGACAAGCTTACGAAAGCTTCCATTTCATTCCATTAAAGACTAATCACAAGGTACCGGATGTTGGCGACATATTTATGAAGGAAGTGGCGTGGTTGCACAAAATTCCCAAGACAATTGTGTCTGACAGAGACCCGAAATTCACCTCCAAATTTTGGAAAGGGTTATTCAAGGGGTTCGAAATGAATCTGAACTTCAGTATAGCCTATCATCCTGAGTCATATGGGTAGAAAAAGTGGGTGAATCGAGTAATAGAAGACATACTAAGGATGTATGTGATGGAAAAACCATCCAAATGGGAAGACTACCTACACTTGGTAGAATTCACCTACAATAATGGGTATCAAGCATCATTGAAAATGACCCCATTTGAATCACTTTACGGAAAAAAGTGAAATACTCCAGTAAGATGGGATAATCCAGCTAATAGGGTAGTAGTTGGGCGGGAGTTTCTCAAGGAAATGGAAGAACAAATGCTAAAATTAAGCAGAATTTGAAAGCTGCCCAAGACAGGCAGAAAATTTATGCTGATAAAAACAAAACCCATGGAGATTTTAAAGTGGGCGATCATTTTTTCCTGAAAGTGAAAGCCAATAGAAGTTCCCTGGAGATGGGAAACTGCGCCAAGTTGGCAGCCAGATTTTGTGGGCCATTTCAAATCCTAGAAAAGATTGGGCCAGTTGCATATATGCTTGCATTACCTGCATCCATGACTGTACATAATGTATTTCATGTTTCATTACTTAAGAAATATACACCTGATGCTAATCATGTAATTGATTGGAATGTGATTCTGGTGGAACAAGAAGGTGTTATGCAAGTTCATCATGTGCGCATATTGGACCGGAAAAGAAAATAGCTCTGAAATCGAGCCATAGGGATTGTAAAGGTCAAGTGGACTTGGTATGGTCCTGAGGATGCGACATGGGAGCATGAGGATACTATGCGGGAAAAATACCCACATCTTTTTGAATATTTTGAAAATCTTGCTGATGTTGTGTGAAAGTTGGATTGAGGACAGTGAAAAAATAAGGGGAGGGGATTGTAATATCCCCAAGGACGAGCCCTGTTGTAAATCATGTTTATGAATTGTAAATCATGTTTTTAGGATGGTGAGTCGATTATTCATAAGCTAGTAGGCTTATGTGTTTATTAAGCTAGAGATCCGAAGTGTTAAAGGCCGGGAGCTTGTTTTTGTATATATAATATGCATAACATTAATAAAGATTAAACATCGTTGCGTGCAGACTGACCAAGAAGAAAGAGTAATGGGGGAATAAGCTTCCATAGGGTGGGTATGGGGAAAGGGGTTGAAAGGTTGGAAAGAGGAGCTAAGCTTAGGGGATTAAGTACTTGAGAATAATATTTTACTATTATTCTAAAGCTGGGTGACAAAATGTGTTTTTATCCTAAATCCTGGGACAGGCAATGCATGCAGCTCCAAGTGTGCAAAAGGGAATGCATACAGCTCCAGGAAGACAAGTGTCGACCTGGGCGCATGTGGTTAAAAGTTGAAGCGTCAGTTGAGTTTGGGGTTCCTCCTCCATTCTTTCATCGGTTGTTTGAAACCGTGAATTGCGTCTGATATCTACATGCATACCCTCACAAAGCTTTGAAACCTGAAGCCTGTGATGTTTTCTTGAGAAGCCGATACACCCTCTGCTTGAAACATCGAGTTTGTGTTCAACCTCTATGTGGATTGCTTGTCTGATACCCTGAAAACTAGTGACAAACCTGTGGATTGAGTCATGTCACATGTGTGTTCTGTGAACCCAGCCTATCCGCTCTTGCAGAGTCGAGTCTATACCTAAAATGCATTTGGGTTGCTGCCTTCTGTGTTTTCTGACTAGAATTGACTAGTTGTTGTTGTTGTTATCCTGAACTTGTGGGAATTGAGTTGAAAAATGGTTGAAGAAGCGGGTTTTCAAGCCCATGGTAGAAGAGGCAGGTTGTCAGGCCTGTGAGAAGCTCTCTCAAGGTGAGAGAGTCTGTTGGAAAGTGGTTTTCTCCCAAAGAGAGTCCAACACCAGCTATGGAGCTCTGGGAATTTCTGATCCGGCCTGTTGTCGAGACCCAAAGAGGGAGTTGAAGCATCGATGGACTTTTCTTGTGAAGGTGTATACTCTCAGGTGGAACATGCATGTAGGGAATGAGATTATGTGAGTAGTGAGCGTAAGAAGCCTCCTGGAGAGAATCCTTCTGGTAGCTCTGTGCAGTTTTCCTGTAACCTCAACCTAGTCTAGGTTTCCCTTGCCTTGGGTGGAGCTTGGTCCCAGCTCGGGGGTGACCCACTACTGAGCGTGATGAGTAGTGTGGTCTAAGGCTGGGAGGTTCGTGGAAGGTTTGCACGTGGTTGTTGGAGTTACTACCGTTTCAAAGATAAGTATATGCATGTGTTTAATTTCAATTAAAATGCATGTTTGTGATGCTTTCAATATTATCATGTATTCTGTTGCAATTATGAATTACTATTAATGCCATTACTTATGTATGTTAGCAGTAATCTTGTGTTACTCTGTATTATTTAGTTAAATATTGTGTTAAGTCATTTATATTCATCTAAATGTATAAGTGTTATTCCGCATAGTAGCATTGTCCGACAAGTGGGTTGATAGCCGGGGGAATTACAATAAGGATAGAATAGATACCTGGTAGCAATGTAGAAGGTTGTTACGGGTCAGGTTCGGAATAGAAATTGAATATTCCACGCAGAATTATACTAGGTTGAGTGTTCCTATAGATCATCTTACACATAGTGCACTATGACATGTGGAGCTCAATACCTAAGCAAGACTGGACATACTTGTTTGTACACACTTTAGATTTGATACTGAAGAACTGGTACTTAGAACTGGAAGTACATAGAGGAACAACAGATTGAGAAGACTTGACTCGCAACTTTAAGGTAAATTTCAAGTTTGAAGATGATACCCCTTTAGTAGACACATCTCTGTAGATTTTCAAGACCAATATCTTTACACCAGAAGATTCAAAGATACCAGCAGACTTGTTTAGTTCTCCCAGATATTTTGTGATTGTTCAAGAGGTTTTGGAATGCTATAATGTTGTTAGAGAAGACCAGGAGGACGAATACCCGAGGAATTTGCAAATACAAGAAACCGAAGGAGAGTGTGCAGTAGAGGGTCCCGAACTTGAGTCTATCGAGTATGCAAATCCATTGAGAACATGCAAAGTGAATATTGGTATGTAGGATAACCCCAAGTTCACAAACATTGGAGATTATTGGAATGAAGAAACTGTCAAGAAGATTGTTGATTTATTGTGAAAATACTAGTACCTCTTTCCGACTACATTCTCAGAGAAGAAATGGATTGTTGGAGAGCTAGGAGAGATCAAGATTCCTTTAAAGTCGGATACCAAGCCAGTAAAGTAGAGACCATGCCAATTGAACCGAATATATAAGAAAAAAGTGAAAGCAGAGTAGATAGGACGTTGGAAGTTGGGATTATTGAGCATTTTGCAGAGTTGGAATGGATCAATCCGATGGTGATTTAGGAAAAGAATATAGGTGGAATCATAATTTGTGTGGATATGCGGAAATTGAATGATGCTTTCTTACATGACATATTTCCTACCTTGTTTACAGATGAAGTTTTGGAGAATGTAGCAAGACAAGAAGCTTACTCATTTACTGATGGATTCTATGGATATCACTAGATTAAGATTGTGCAGAAAGATAGGAATAAGACACATTTACAACAAAATGGGGGTGTTATCAGTACACAGTCATTCCTTTAGGGTTGAAAAATGCACCAACAATATTTTCCTGAATCGTTGTCATAGATTTTAAATAATCCCTTCATAAATTCCTATAAGTTTATTCGGACGATTGGACAATGTTCAATTTGTTAAAAGACCATGTTGAAACTATGCACTTGAGCTTGGACAGATGTAGACAGTTCTAAATTTCTTTGAACTTGAAGAAGTGCATTTTCTGTGCACCATTCAGAATATTGTTGGGTCATGTAATATGTAAACAAGGACTTTTGGATGATCATACGAAGATTGGAGGATGAAAAACCTATGATATTATGAAAGGCACATGAAGGAACTGCGGGAGGCCACTATGCAGGGAAAGTGATAGCTCAAAAGATTTTGTGCGCAAGAATTTAGTGTCCCACCCTTCATAAGGATGTTGAGGAGTTATGTCAGACCTGTGATGTATGTCAGAGAGTTGGAAATCCATCCATAAGAGACGAGATTCCTTTAGTACTGCAAGTCACATTGCAGGATTTTGATAAATGGGTAGTTGATTTCGTTGGACCAATCAACCCACCAGCAAAAAGGTTAGGTGTGAGATATATAATCACTGCGACATATTATTTGACTCAATGGGATGAAGCAGAACCTGTCAAAGATTGCAATGCGGAGACTTTTGCACGGTTTCTCTTTGAGAATGTTGTTACAAGGTTTGTATGTCTGAGAATCCTTAAGGGGGCCCATTTCTTGAATAGAACGATTGTTTCTTTGACATAGGAATTTCATATTCACCACCAGAAGATCACACCTTATCATCCTCAAGAAAATGGAACGGTGGAAATGTTTAACAAGATCATAGTGTATGTGTTGATGAAGTTATGTAATGTAAATCAAGATGAATAGGATTTGAGGATTCCTACAGTACTATGGGCATATAGGACCACATGTAAGAAATTGACAGGACAAACACCATTCTAATTAGTATAAGGCCAGGAAGTAGTTATGCCCATGGAATTAATTGTACCGGGTCTACACATTTTCGCGTTGATAGAGCTCATTGATCCTAGCGTAGTAGATAAAAGACTGTCAGAGTTAGTAGAACTCAAGGAGGACCGTTTTGTCGCAGTATTTCATTAGCAGGTGCAGAAAGCGTACGAAAAATCATGGCATGATAGACATATTGTTCCAGATGGGGGACATAGTTTTTCTTTATTACAACAAATTTTTGCAGCACCCTAGAAAGTTCCAATTGCATTGGTTGGGTCCATATGTGATAATATTTGTGACAAAATCAGGTGTTGTTCAGTTGGAGAAATTGAACAAGGAAAGCATGGAAGGGCTTGTAAATGGTATTCGGTTGAAACTGTATAGGGACAGTCGTACTTCTACGCACTAGTCTAAGCGTGTAGTATGCGTACCATAGTATTTTTATTATACTATATTATAGAGAAAAAGAAAAAGAAAAGAAAAGGCAATAAAGTTCTAAATCGGGCATTGTTCAAAGAGTCAAATATGAATAAGAAAATGTCATAGAAAGGAAGGAGAGTTGAACTGTGTATCAAGGAGAATTGAAGAACCAGAATAAATACCTACACAAAAGATGAAAAAATCATTAAAGAGTAAACATCATGGCAATACGGTGGGAACGTGTACTCATAAATGAAAAGTGGTGACAAAGATCTTGATAGGCTCGCAAATATAGACCATGATCCATCGAAATATATGAATTTAATGTGGAATATGGAAGGAATTGAATGTGAATACAATAGGAAGTGACTGAGAATTTGAGCACGAAGAGGTATACAACAGTTGGTAGCAATCTTTAAAAGCAGACGAAGGGTAATGAGAAAGGGTTATTGTTATGTAAACATTTGCAGAGAAATGAGATCAAGAGAGGACCCAGAGCTTATAAAGCATAGAGCCGAGTAAATTGCAGACCGAATTGAAGTACAGAGAACTATGACACCATCAAAGGTAGGATCATCCACATAAAGAACGAAGAAGTCACATAGTAAGAAGACATCATCATCGATGCAGGAAGAAATCCTAAGAGCAGAAGCAACATATCCAAGCTTAGAAAAATTTCCCAGAGCATATGTGCCACTGAGAAAGACTACAGTCAAGAAATTCAGACTGTAGAAAGAGGCAAAGTATGAAATGGTTACACTAGTGATTCCACCTAGGGTCACTATCTAAGTAGATATACTAGGTGTCGTAGGAAGCCTAAGGTTTTCAAACCATGTCCTGATAGATACAAAGAACATTCCAAAGTTAGTGCCAGAGAATTACCTACACACACCATTCAAAATAGATTCACTTATATTCACATTCAAGCTGCAAGAATGGGCCATAGAACTAAAAAGAAAAGGAATAGTGAACTTGTTGGAGATCCCACATTTTGGCAGAAGTACAGAGATCAACATTTGCATCAAGCTATTTTTAAGTTGTGTCCATGGAGGATTTATATGGTTGGACAGGGTAATATCGATTGACACACAATTTATTGTGCAGATTACAATATTTCCATTAGTAGGGGAAGATCCTCTACCATTGTTCACAGAAAAAAACGTAGGAAAAATACTTAGCAGAAAGAATGAAGGAAAAATATGGCACAACGTGTGGACTAGATGTTGCAAGCATCAATGATGATACTGTAAGATTTGTGACACAGGTGTTGGCCTGTAAATTACTTAGGAAATGTTTCTAGATCAAGTGCCAGCAAGAGTTATAGTAGCAATGGAGAAGTGCGCAGCAATAGTGATGATGAACTGGGAAGCGTTTCTCATTAATCAATTTTTAACCGACTGTAGGGAGGCATAGGAGAAAGGAACGTACAATTCCATTATTTGTGGTTATTAATTTTGATAGCATTGGTTGCATGGAGGGAACCAGAAGAGACGTAGTTCCTGGAGGGTATGCAAAAACCATACTTGGTAGCAAGGTATGTTTCGTTGTGGCATACCATGCATAAGAACACACAGATGGACAACAAGATTACCTTGTATTTCTACAAGGAGACAATATGGAAAAACATTGAGGATACACCATGCACTCAACCGCAGATAGTGGAAGCATATAAAGATATTGAATGATTCAAGGAAGGAACGCACCATATGTATATTCAAGCAAAGAGGGACTCGGATCAACAATGGTTGTTGACTCACTATAGGTTGACAGAACAAGAAATCAGGCCAGATTGTAAAAGAGTGGGAAGTTGAGTGGAAAATCCCAGAGACAGAAACAATGTAGAAGGATACACAACAACAAGAGAAGGAGACACAAGAACTATAAAAGGATCAATAAGAAGAAGAATATGAACAAGGAGAATAAGGAAACGGTGAAGGTGACACACAAGAAACAACACCGCCCATTGGAGAAAAGAGAAAAGAACATCTAAAGGAGCAATCAATGCATAAGCATAAGAAGAGGAAAGCCTTCAAGCAAGTAGTGATTCAATATTTGACTGAGGATGACTTAGAGAAAATTAGAGATCAAGTAAAGGAAGTAATGAAAGAATCATTTCTGCGATTTACGCAGAAACGGGAGGAAATGCACTCGAATGTCCAGGCGCAGATAGCCACACTGCATTACATTTTGGATTCAAACTGGATAGCACCAAACAGAATGACAGAAGAGGAACAAAATAAGAGTACAACAAAGACTACAAAGTCAAAACTGACAACATCACAGATATCGTTAGCATCAACAGAGCATAGGATAATGAAGATATCAACAGGGGCTATAGAGTTCCCCACCACAGAGATGCAGGAGCAAGTGCAATAATTAAGTCATATTGACTTAATGTTGTCACAGATACTGCTCAACGTGTTACACAACTTGAAAATAAGTGTAACACGGAAAATTTAGTTGTGCACAGAGTTGACTTCTATGGAGTTGGCCAAAGTGAATGAGGACAATGCAACATTGCACATAGAATAAAAAAAACTAGTGAAAGAACGGGACGAGGTTGTGCAGAGACAAGTGAGTTTGCACTAGGAAGTACATGAAGTATATAGCAACATACCAGAAGTATATATGGAAGAAAAATCGCCATTGGAAGAGAAAGTGACGAATATCAATGAAGCTATTCATGGCTTCCACGTGAATATTGTTAAATTGGAAACTCGCACTACCCCAAGTAATCCACTAGAAGAAAGAGAGTAAATGGAGAAGAAAACAATGACCATTGTGGAGAACATTAGAATTTTGGATGAAGAATGTGCAAAGTTTTATGAAGAAAGCACAAAAGTATGAACTCAGTTGTTGGAGAATGCATAATTACAAGTGTTGGAACAAAGGTTAAAGACTGCACAAAAGATCAAATAAACAATGAACACTATGCCACCAACAACACACATGATTGCAATCATTGTGAATAGACAGTTGAACCAAGAGATAAATCAAATCAAATCTGAACAACAGACTCTTGCACAAAGTCTTGAGTCGTTGTAGTAAGAAACGTTTAAGGTGATAGAAGAAATTACAACAACGCAAGGCATGGTAAAGCAAGCGACACAAGACAGTGAAGATAAGGTGAAGAACCCTATTACTACATAGACAGAAGACGAGATTGTAGCGCAAGAAGTACAAGCAAAGGAGAAGATTGCAACTGCAAAGGAGATTTTGAGAAACTCGTTGTGACATTTAAGGGAGTGCAACAGAAGGCCTTAGAGGATCGAGACAAGCCACAAGTGAGTGTTGGGGGATAATTGGGAAAAGACTTTTTGGGACCATTTTTTGCAACTATGCAGCATGCGCAAAATAAGGAAAGGTGGTTGGTGCACTTTTAGAATCAATGTGCGCGAAAGGAGGAAAGCAGTTGTAAGTTGTTAGGCATTTTGGTCCATTGATACGGGCTAAGCCCTAATGTAATAGTATAAATATGTAATGGTTTTGGGTTAGAAGGTATCTTATGAGAGTATGTGAGCAAGGAAGGAGAGCTAAGTGTTCACTGTATGTGCAAATGTAAGGGTGAAGAGAGACAAATAGAAGGATAAGGGAGAAACAAGGGCATGATGTATGAGAACATTGTGCACATTTTGTGAGGGATGATTTTGAATAATAATATAAGAAGCCTGTCATTGTGGACGTAGCCCATCTTGAATGAACCATGTTAAAATATAGTGTTTGTGTGTGATGATGTGATTTTTTTGTGTATTCCATGCATATGATTTACTTTCTATTATTATGAATATGTTATATGTTTAGATGTTTCTACGCACATGATAGATGGCATAATGAATTAATGCTAAATATAATGGTTATGATGAATGCCTCCCATCCCAAACTGCAGCAACCTGGTTCCTATATTCCCCACAATTACCTTGGGCGAGACTTCACTTTCTTGTGGGTGAGGCCCTAAGGGTCGATATCTTAGGGGTTTGTTTGTGAATTAATGTTGAACCTCAGGTCTGCCCATTGTGTGCCAACACACTCTCAAATGTGGTTTGTAAGTAACCCACCTATGACAAAGATATGTACTCCATCGTGAATTAATGATGACAATGGAATCATTATAGTTTTGGAAAGGAAACAACTATCAACACTAACCATAGGCCCTTGTAATTCAAGTAGACACAAGAAAATTTTAAAAATGACCTCCATCAAAAGTAGCCCATGTATGTACAACAATTCCACTTAAAAATTAGGTACAAGAAGGGAAGCATAAACCAAGTTGTAGACTACCTCAATCAAGTTTCATTTGTGCTACTAATGATGGAGTTTAAGTCTTGTGTACACGAGACTTCTAGGTGGCCCCAATTATATAATAGTGACCCTGACTTCACTACTACCTATTGGACATTGGGATTCGTTAAACAAGTTTCAAAATTTCACCTCTAGAATTCACTTCTATGCCATCTTGGCCATGTTTATGTTCCTTCAAGTGAGTATGAGAAGGTTATTTCTGAGGAACATTATAGTCAAGTGCCAAGGTAATTCAATCTATAGAATATAGTGGTAATGTTTTAGAAGTAATTCTACTAGAAAAAGATTCCATAAGACGTCAACAAGTATATTGGATCACGCACCACCTCTACCATTTCCAAACCTACTACCAAGAATAAAATGTTGTAGACTCCTCTACCTATATTGAACAAGCCCTAGGAGTTAGCCTGGGAGTTAGTATCCAAGGATAACATCTCATGCCTACCCTCAACCAAGCATGATAACAACTGTGTATTTCAGGTGGTTGATTAATTCTTTGGCACCATACAAAAAGAGTATCACATTAGAAGCCACTTCTAGGTTGTTATTCAACTATGTTTGGGTTCATTTATGGTCTACTATGAACCATAATTTTTAATAGGAATTGTATGTTGTTTAGTACATTCATGTCCAACCTATTGTCACCGATGGACACCAAGTTAACTGAATTGATTGTGTTCCACTCCTAAACTAAAGGACAGACAAAGGTATTCAATTGGATGATTGTGTATATCCTAATTAAAAATGTACAACTCCAAGCATCCATGTACATATGATGGGATCTTTCCTTATGCTTAGCATAGCTACAACAAAACCCTTCACAGTGCTTGGTCACAACCCTTTTTATGTGTGCTTGGGGTTCTATTC
>JZKD02S1619119.1:12980-33529 GCA_000966675.3 Picea glauca
CATTTTCACTATCAAACACTTGATAAGGAATGCCCTCAATCAATTTTGTTCTCAATCAAATCCAATATGATGCTACAACATTTCAGAAATGCAAACTAATATGCAAACTAATCATGAAGATGTCTCTTTATTGTTTGTATATGAATGATGATTAATTCAAAACAATGCTTGTCTTGCTAATTATCTTTTTGGATCAATGAAAATCAAACCAACACAAGCAAGAATCGTACAAACAACACACCCTCTCTTCGTGATCAAAACAAGAGGCGAAAGAAAAGAAAAAATCCAAGAAAAATCAAGAACTTCACACCAAAAGAAATGTCGAAGAACAATGATCTTAACTAAAATCAAAATGAAGAGATATGTAGGCCTTTGATGACCTTCACCAGAGTTTTTCGCTGAGTTAAAAAGAGAGAAAGACAATGCATGGGTTTCAAACTTGAAATGGTAGAAAAACTCAACAACAATAGTGAAGGAGGCTACAAAATCCAAACAACAAGATGTTTGTTCTCCAAGAAAAAGACAGATGTCAAAGATGGAAAGAAGAAGGATTGACCCACAAGGTTACCCAACAAAAGAGACACAGAGGATAAACCCTGAAAAAACAATTTTGGAAGGTTTGTTGGCCAAAGGAGGGTTGGCGCTCTGTTGCCAAAGGTAAGGAGTGTTATAGCGCTCTGTGTAAGGCTATTAGGGAGCACTGGCATTCTGTTAACACAAGGACAGGGGCGCCAGATTCAAAAAACTCCCAAAAATGTCAAAAATTCCAAAAATTGCAATTCAATCTCGACAATCAGGTTGAGTATGATGGGGTAGGGAGCCAATCAGCTCATGAAACCAATCAAAAGAGGAGTGAACCAGGTCTAAAATGATTAAGGGGTAGAACAAGGTCAATGAGGAGAAATCAAAATAAGAAATTTCGATTTGAGGCTAAATCCCCAGCGGAGTCGCCAGTTTCTGTTGTAGGAAAATCTCCCTGCAGACAGGTGGATTACCTCAAAGAGCTTGACCTTAACTCTAAGACAGAAAATGCTTAACATGGACACTGAATTCCTTTCAAATCTATCTAAACTAACACATGAGAAGGAAGGATAACATAAGTACCTCTTTATCGACGTTTGTCCCTGCACGCTCCGATCCTTTGCTCCTTGCTGAGCTCTATAGACAAACAAGATACGACCACTTCCTACTCTATTGATATTAGCTTGAAAACAGATCTATATATCAATGATAAGTTCATGTAACATCAGACACAAACTAGAAATAAACAGGCCAAGCGTGTCATATTAATGAGAATAACGACAACAGTACTTACAATCGTAGATGCGAATGCGACAGCTTCGTCAAATCCCCTTCGTCTAACCCTTTCTCGAAAGATCCACAACCTAGATAACAACAACTTCACTGATCACTCTCCTTTGGCTGACTGTGTGTTTTCTATGAGATCATAGGTTTCATGCTATCAATTCTTCCTCTAATCAGCACCACTTATGAGATCATAAGTTTGGTGTAATTCTCCATTTCCCATCATCATAGAGCTTGCTTATATAGGTTAAGAGGAGCTTAACCTCTTGAGTTATCTTTAGAACAAGTTGAGGAACCTCCTCCTTAGATCAGGGATCTCCTGATGAAACCAAGAATTCGAATGCAACTGCCTTCTAATCTTGAAATATCCTCTCCTTATTCTCCTCAACGGGCCAACAACTGCCTCAGATTAGACATCGCTCCTACAAAAGAGGCATCAAAGCGTTGTAGCACTCCCTGAGAAGCTTGAGGGAAGCGCCAGCGCTCCAAAAGTGGATAGTTCTCCTTCAGAAGGGTAGAAGAGTGTTATAACACCCCCTGAAGCCTTGTAGGGGGGCGCCAGCGCTCCTAAGACTAATATAAGGGAGCGCTCACCCTCAGAACCTTTGTTTCATAGCTCTTTTCAGGTGTCAAGAGTTCTTTGACTTCAATTAATCAATTCCTCTTCTACAAATCAAGTACATGAGATGTTTTAAGTGCCTCCTTAATGTCGTCGGCATGGCAGTATGCTCGAACATCATTTGCGACACTTGTGAACAACTTGCGACACTTGCGAAAGTTGTAAGGAAGATGCGACACTTACGACAATTGAGAGGAATATGCGACACTTATCTAGTTGATTAATTTTGACGTGTAACAGTAGCCTGAGAAACTAGGGGGTTGGAGCCTCCTTCTAGTTGCAGTTGGAAAAAAAAGGAAGTTGGTGCTTTCAATGAATGTAATTCTTAAAGACATATAAGAAAAAACATCATGTGGTTTTCTCCCGCTTTGGGTTTCCATGTAAAAACATTGGTGTACTGTGTATGTGTATGATTTCTCATTTGTTCATTGTTTATTTACTCTGCAACTATTGGTTGATAATGTTACATTGATATAACACTTGCATTTTGTGGTTAAAAAGGATAATTTATCTATTACTTATTCACCCCCCTTTGTTAGTAATCCAACAATCGATGGCAATGATCTATCGTCGCCACCAATGAAAAAACTCATCATTATAGGGGGTTGGAACCCTACCACCTCCTAACCAACTCATCACTTTGGTCCATCGGGTCACGGTTGGATCATGTAGACTGTGTGGAGGAAATTCTACTCTGGGACTATGGGATGGAACCCTCTCAAAGAAAAAGCTACATAAGATAGATGCAAACCCAAAGTTTCTCATCCTTCCAAGTTTGTAGTCGGTAAATTGGCTCTTCATGTTGGCCAATAGTGAAGTCCTCCAATCATAAAATGTGGGTCTCAAGCACTCCACAACATAAAACATAAGTGACCTCGATTCCTGATGTAACGAGGCTGATTTAGATATCCATGTGAGCACCAGAACAATAATCTTCAAAATCAGGCTCTTAATTGCCCTAATAGGAAGTTGGCTCCATACTTTATGTGTATTTGCAATGCAATAGGTGGAGATGTACTCCTCTATGGTCATCCCACCCTAGCCCCTCAGGCCTTGAGGTTTACCATATCACCTCAGAGAGACAAGATTGTGATGAAATAGATGTCTTCCACCTCATTTCTCAATTGTTTCCCATCAATATTGAAGGCCTCAGCCTCTGGATCCGAGTAATTTATCAAAGTCTGAAGCAATTTCGATTGTTCCCTCTTTCCTTTTATAACCCAAAATTTATAAATACCACATATTTGTAATGCTTGTTGGGACCTCATATCACCTTCCATTGTCACATCGACATCCTCGTGTTCACTCTCTCTTCATTCAATCACCATCCTGCAAAGGAAATTCATAATTTTGAGTCATTTTTATAAAAAAACTTATGCATGGACTTGTACGCTGGCAATAGTTTAACCAGTTGCGTATAGGGCTCGATATACGCAGGCATGTTTTTATTTTCCCATGTACATCGGGTCGTGTACATGGCCCAATAAACTATATCTCGCGTACACCGAGTTTCCCATCTTGCTGCCTCAAAATCTTAAAAAATACACTCCAAATAAAAAATTTAAACTATTGAAATGGAAGAGCAAGGAATGAGTACTTACTTGGTTCAGACGGTTTCCAATTTCATTGACCGTATCTCCCATAATTGTCATTATAATATCGTGGTGAAATAAGCTCAAAATCACTATAGAGGTAAAAAACTCAAAATGACATAGTAAAACTCATTGTTTTTACTATTTTTAGAAAACTTTTACCCACTTTATATAATTTTCGCCATGTATTTCCTATTTATGAAAAAACATATGGACTAATTATGCAGTGTAAGACTTGGTTTGAAGTGGTTTTTTCAGGTTATGACGGATTTTTAGTGTTCCTTAGCCCATTTGTACCTCTAACATGTATATATCCTCACTAGCATATAAGGTAGGTTCTTACCTCGCTTTGCATTTTTGCATCATCCTATGATCACGATTCATATTCCCTAGGTACGAACCCATTTTTTTAGTGACACAAAACCTTCTCGTTGTTATTAGAAGTGTCATTATTAACTGGTAGAGAATTACCAAACATGGGTGCCCTAGTTAGAACCCTTTTTCCCATTTGTTTCCCATGCAGAGATTGCTCCATAGGTCTGAGAGTCCTTTGTAATATCGCTATGACATTGCGTTGAAACCTCATAGTTCTCCTCAATATACTATTATGGCCATTATCCATGGGACTCCCACAAATGTCGAGTTGTAATTGCATTTAATTATCCTTGTTGCATTGTTGAGCCTAATGTCGGCTCCCGCTTTCTCACTATAATCCCATTGCCCTGACATTTCTCAGAGTTTTCATAGCAGTGCCTTTCATATATCCTTTACAACTTGACACAAATTACCCCTAGAGGAAACATCCCCCTGAGTGTCCATATCCTGCATGTGTTCCCTTGCATTGAGCATAGGTATGTTCCACTGCATGTAACTAGTTTGCTTGTTTGTGACACTCATTTCCTCTGTTGTACAATGACATTCTTTTACCTCTTTTCCAGGCTTTAATAATGTGAAAAATACCAACAAAAAAAATTGAAAAAAAGGGCGTGAAAAGAGTATTATCTTTTTTCGACAATAGTCGTGTTTCCTTTTGAACAGAGCACAATTTTTTTAGTCCATTCATCAAAGGTTTGGGTTTAGTATGGCCTTAGGAAGTTGAACTCGTTACTCAAAGTTTACTCCTCTGATTGGTTATTCTTTCAGTCCCTATGGATATTTTCTCAATGCCTCTTACTTCGCAAACTTTTGTCAATGTTTAGTATTGAGTCTATGTTGCCTGAGTTATCCATCTGTCTCATGCTCTTGTTCAAAGGAAGTCCAAACCTGTGTCGATCATTCCTCAAAATTCTTGACTTTGCATGTCGGCCATCCCTTTACAAGTGAATCTCACAATCACATGAAGTTGTTGTCCTACCTTGCGCCTTGGGCTTACTTCCATAATTGGTAGGTGACTTTGAACCTAGAAGATGACATCTCTTTATTGGTCGCTAACTGGGTGGTTTCCCTTGTGTTTGATGACAATAAATCTATTCACACATTGGGATTCATGCAGTTTCTTGGATTCCATTAGACCGTATTTGTGGTTTCCTCTCCTCTTTCGACAATTTTAATTATTGGATGTTATTCAGAGGGTCTCTTTCATGTACTACTTGCATTTGGTGCATGCGAGAGATACACATGGTCATTGGTTTGTGCATATCATGTTCATTCGATTTCTTCCTAATCATCAAGTGTTGCCTTGTACCTTGCATTGGATGATGGGGGATACCTTAATGCCCTCTTTTCAGTGGATCTCATTCCATTGAATTCAACTCATCTATTCTAGAATTGAGATCTATACTTATAAGAGTACCTAAAGACTTGACATCATCAATGGTAGGTTCTCTCATCATTGACAGTTGGGAATACATTAATGTCTCATGCTCGATGGATTCTTCAAGTGTTCGACCTCAACACCTTTATTCACACTTTTTGAATATACTCGATTCCTTGACACCTACTTTCATCATCGATGGGTTGTCTCACATTTTTTAATGGTATACCTTAATGAATGGTAATCAAACAAAGTCTCATCGTGTTCAACTTCAACTACTTTATTCACACGATTCGGACTTGCACCATCGGTGGTTAGTGTAGAAGACCTCATATTCGTAGTAGCAACACCTCATATATGTTGTTGTCTTTCATCGCACCATTCCTATATGACTTCAGTTATCATGGAAGCTCAGATCGTACTTCATTGTATACATATATCTTCAATTGATTTTGAGACTGGACTCCACTGTGTTTTGTTCCTGCCTATGACCACCTATGGCATATGTCTACTTTGTATTTCCTTTTCATGACCATGAACAATTATCTTCTATATACGCACATGGATCTACAGTGTACTTCAGATTGGCAGCCATGTGTACAAAGTCAATATGTATAGTAGTATTATGATAGGTGACTAGTTCCTCTAGCTGGGTCCTCACTACTCCTCTTCTGGGAATTGTAATGTATTTCGGCCATCGTGATTGCTCCTCTGACCTCACACTTTAGGGGGAATCTATTATATCATTTTTTCCCAAACCCTATGCATTATTCTTTGGTGGCCTACCCATTCCAACTGCAGACTCAGTTTCCCCATTTTGCTCAGTCAAAAGTAAAAAATTCAAAATTTTGTACAAATATGCAGGCTATAGTTATACAACTTGCATATACACAGGTTGCTCCATTACAACCCACATACATTGGGTTTTGTGCTCAAAATTAAAATATTTCATATTTTCCATGCTAAAGCATAGGATCCACGTTCCTTGGCCCTTCATATGCTAGAAACACTATGATTTGACCCTTCAATTCCATTTGGAGGCTATAAATTGAGCCATTTATGAGCCTTGAAAGAAGAGAAAAAGTTGAGAGCAAGTACACTCTGGAGAAATTTTTATTCATATTACATCCTTGACTCTGCATCCCTTAGTCCCTTAATTCTAAACTCTCCTTATGTTTATCCCCCAAGCTCTTCCTATCTTGTGAAGGAGGAATGCAATTACTCCTAGAACTTGTGAGCTTTCCTTGTAGAGGATTGAATTGGTGAAGGCACAGGTGAAGGGACTTAATTTCTCAGTTTCGATGAGTTGTTGATACAGGAGGTTGTCACATATGTACTCATGTTGATTATATTAATAGAAATATTATTTTCTCATCCAATTATATGTTGAAAATGTTTATATTATTTTCCATGGGTAAATTTTCTATACATGTTAATGGATTATGCTAGTTTATATGCTAAAATTTCAAACATTTTCCATATGCTTGTGTATCTTGGATGTTGGGGACAAGTTGAAGGTATCAAGAATTGGATTGCGAGCTTTGTTATCACACAATTTGTACTTTCCAAAAATCCAAAGGCAAGTGAACAATAAATTGGCGTAACAGGAGGTTGTCCTATCACTGACACCTAAATAAAACACCTCTTTCTCTTTAGGGTGAAAGCCCAGGGGAGACATCCTCATTGACCTGGTTTGAGAAGGCAAAGGTTATAGTATCAAGAAAATTTATTCCCCTCTCTCAAGACACTGATCAGAAAGTCCCAAAGGTTTAATAATTTGAAGCAAAGATATGCTTAAGTGTACCTTCCTAGAACAAGACAACAAGAAAAACACTATTTGCAAGTAACAATTGATATTAGTGCTTCATAAAACCTTGGGATTTCAATAAAGGAAATAAGCTAATATACAAGATGAAGCAAACATAAATTTATAACAACAATGTATATGTAGTGATAGCTTCACAATTGTGCCTTAAACAAGCTTCAATAATGACCCTAAATGATAACCTAAAATTGGCAATGTGCTAGCATTTGTCAGAAGCAAAGAAGGCAATGCAAAATCAACTTTAACACTTGCTTTTAGGAGATTTTACTACTGTATTATATGGCTGTAGATTACTTTTGTAACAACAACAATAATGTTAGTAATTTAGTCTAATCTAAGGTAAGGAATGGTTAGCAAAGAGCTTGAGGTAGATGGTTTGAAGGTTGTTTTCATCAATCAATAAAGTGTAAGGTATAAACCAATGTCTTTAGGGTTAATGGAGTCACTTTTTTCACCATCAATCTTGAAGGAAAAAAATGAAAATATGTGAACTAAAGACAAGAGGGAGGGTGGTTGAAGTGTTGGTAACCCAAGGCCTCAATCATCAAACCCTAGAAGGATAACAACTACTAGGAAGTAGGTAACCCTAGGCCCTAGTGGTTTTCCTTCTTCTTTAGCTCAAGCTTGAGATAAATAAAAGCTTGATAAAGCAATGGTGTTAGAGTGATACAAAGGTAGGGCTCTAGAACATGCTTCAATGAAGATGTCTTCTAGCAAAATCAATTAGGTGGATAGCTATTGAGATGAGGACAATAACATGTTCTTATTCTCCTAGGGTTTTACACTAGTAATTTCATAATCTTAGTAAATGCAAACTAAAAGATACCATAACCATTCAAAGAAACAAGAATTGCATATTTTCACTTACATTCACCAAGAATAATCTAGTAAAATGCCCTAGTTGAATACTTTCCATCATAAAAATGCCAAAAACCACCAAAAGAAGCCTCCTCCAAGAGTTGTGCACCACTTAATTTCAGCCAATAAGCCTTAAACAGGTCGGATTTCAGACCTCACACTTGTGTGAGTGAAAGATAATGAAAAAATACAAGTGATTATTCCCTTATTTATACAATTCAAATGACCTTTAATTACAAATTAGGTCAGAAAAAGGTCGACTGGCCAGTTACATCAAAAATCCAATTTGTTTACATAAAATTGACAAATTAAACCCTAAAATGTGCAAAAGAGGTGATGTCATGCCCTTCTAGGGTGATTTTTGGCCTCATAAGTGATACGTTGGCCTCCAGAAGAAAAACGTTAGGCCTTCCAAGGCCTCTGGATCATGCCACTTGGCACACAACTGCCTCCATCATGTCCATCTGACGTTGGATGACATCAAGGGTCACAAAGGTCACGTCATGGGCCTTCCAAGGCCAACATTCAGGGCAAAATGTAAGACCCCCCTGGGCCCAGGAATGCCAAGGTGTCTCTGGTGGAACGTCCTCCTCTCTCTCCAGTGTAAGCGTTTGGTATATGTCTGCCCCTGGCTTGGGTCTCAGCATCCATCTGGTGGGATTTTTTCCCTATGGAGGTCCGAGCTAATCATCTCCCCATATTTACTTGTCCACTGGGTGTGGTCCTACAACAACAACAAGTGCACCCTCCATGGGCTCATAAGTCACATGAATCATAGCAATTTCAATCACATCTAATAATCAAGTTACCCAAACATGTGCATAAAACCGCCCTTTTCCCAGACAAGTGCTCAAAGACGTTATGCTATTCTACAAGCCAGATTTTGAGAGGGTTCTAGGACGTCCTATTGGGCTAATTCTCCATAGGTGGGGGGTGTTTCTAGGTGAGGACCAATCTAGGTCATGTAAGTGTATGAGATGGTGTGGGGGATGCTTGGGCAAGGGTGCAGTGATGACAGGGAAATGTAGGTATTACCTTTGGGTGCCTCTGAAGAGGGTGAGCTACACCTTGTCATGGATGCAATTGTTTCCTATCACATTAAATGCCTTTTTATTTTTTATCTTATTGATTTTTATTTCAAGAGAATAGTTGGGGGACACTTCCCTGGCGTGGTGACCAATGGTGACAGTGTTACCCACAAGCATTTCACGAAGATGAGAAGGTTGTCTCGTGATGAGACCCCCTTTCTCTTGGCTATGCCACCAAGAGCCACTACCCTAGCATGGTGACCAGAGGAATAATAGTGTTATACTACTACATTTCCATGGACCTAATAGCCTGGCTCGTGATGAGACCCCCTATCCACCAACTAGGTCTTGAGTTTTATCTTTATATTTGGGTCCCCTCTTTTCTTACTGAGAATCCTTTTATTGCTTTCTCAGGGATCCTTGGGCAAATCATGTCAAGTTTTTGACCTTTGGATTTTAACTTTTTCCATCTACTTTTACCCTCTGAGCCTTTAGTGCCTTCTTCCCACAAGGAAAGGTACAACCCTTACTAACTTGGAAAACCCAATGCACAAAACAATGTAGGGGATAGATGAGGGGGAAGATGGTGAAAATTGATTAGTATAGAAGGAATGAATGACGACCTTTCATAATCCCACCCAGTGGAAACTCACTCCTAAGGATAGGGCATTCTGTCATCCCCCCCAGGTATGGACAAGCCAAAAGGAATAATGTCCAAGCAAACGTCATGAAGCAAAAGAGAATTAAATTCACATACTCAAATGCTTTGAGAATCATAGTGAAACATACCATGATTCACAGACTCATTACCTCATGGAGTAAGATCCATTTCTACTTCAAAACCAGGCTGATGGGATGGATGTTGCTGCTACTGACAGAATGGAGGCATTGAAGAAGAAGGATGGGCCCTCCAAGGCTAGGCTCAAGTTAGTATGGCTCTCTGTACTCCATGTCTAGGACCTATGTGCCTCGAGACATAATATCCATAGTTATCCCTAGGATAGGGGATAACATCTGGCTCCAACTCGGGGACATGTGCTCATCGTAGAGCACACGAGAACCTCAACATCTCTGGTATGACCTGTGACCTGCTAGATATCAACATAAACAATCAGTAATCATTTGGGGTGGTGATATCACCCCTGGATCATATATGACAAAATGAAATACAAGTAAGCAATCATATGTACAAATGGAAATACAACTACTCTAGCATGAAATGTAGATGGTATATACAATGAATGAAAAATGCCTACCTACTTACCTCTACTTACCTGTTGATTGAATGCTAGGTGTAGTCAAATAGCCAATGAAACCATCCTAGCAATTTCTCATAATACCTGCCTCTGTGCTTCATCATAAACCAAAACAATGATAAGTCAAGCACAAAAATAACACGAGTTAGAAAATGTATTGTATCATCAGAAATAGAAAATTCTATCTCATGGAGGCGGGAGGGAGGGACAAAATCATGCCAATTCAAAGGGATCATGAAAAATCAAAGATTCAATAGACCAACTCAAAGAGTCTAAAGGTTGGCTACTTTGGATGTCTTCACAATCTGAGGTTTGGGAAAGGACTAGCAAGAACCTGGGGGGTGACTGACAATTTCTTAAGGGAAGGCTGAAATATTGAGATAAAAAACTTCTTCTTGAGGTATTCAACCTACCCTTGAATTCTAAAAGTAAGCTTTTCCCCAGAGAAAACTTAAGGCAAAGGACATGCTTCCCATCTACACCTTCAATGATATATCAAGATAAAATAATCAAGGGAGCTCAGAGACATTGTTATAAGGATCATCCTCTGGGCAAGCTATGTCGTCACATTTATCAATCTCTGAGAACAATGGTGTTTGATAATCTTCTTCAGGGAATAAATCCAAGTGCTCAATGAGATATTAATCAAAATCCTCAAGGTATGACCGAAAATCATCAGGAGAACATATCACCAGGTCATTCTTGGGTGTCTGAAAAAGGTTTGTAATCATATCATCTCCTTGTTGCCAAATGTCAAAATTGTTAGTAACCTCATATGATAGTTTCAGATGCAACTTTTGGAAATGACCCTCAATGTCGTAAATGGGATCCCCATCGTATCCAATCACATCCCATTTACGCTTTTTGACATGTATGAATTCATCAATATTATCAACATAGTCATCAACTTTATCATAACATGAAGGGATTAAAACATCCAAGGGCTCCTCTAACACTTATTTACTTTCCAAATCATACAGTAAAGCATTATCAAAATTTTGGAAAGGGAAATAACTCACCATGCTTACTTCTTCCTGTGCAGGAGCTTTGAGGACTTGGACAACTTCATAAAATGTAACAACATGCATCATTGTTTCGTCCTCATGACTTGTCTCTTCAAATTCATAAAGAGAATTTGTCTTGTCCAAGGGTTTCCCTTCTTCTTCCCTTTCTGAATTATAGAACAAGGTATCATCAAAAAATTGAAAAGGAAAGTGACTAACCTCATCTTTTTCTTCTTGTGCAGGGGGAATAAGCTCTTGTATGGCTTCATCAGAAGGAGGAACATACATCAATACTTCATCATTGTGTTTGATATTCAGGCTTTGGATCTTCAACCATGTCTAGAAATCCTTACTAAGACCTTTCCCCTCACCCCCTTGTTTATTGATGATTTGTTCCCCTTCTTCTTGGAAATTATCAGTAAAGGTCTCAAAGGAAACTAATCTCTCCAAACTAAGAGAATCTGGGGTAAAGAGGTGTCCTTCCTTGGACAAGGATATATTTGCCTCAATCTCTAAAGCCATGTTGTGAGCTTTATGGAGCGTTTTTGGGTCCTTTTTACCGAGGGGAAACCATAAATTCACTAAGAGTGCATTGGTATAGAGATAAACGAGGTACTTGTCTTCAGGATGATGGCTTCCAGGAATTTGAAATAGCAGGTTCTCAAACGTATCCTGGAATTATCTGATAGTCTCATTCTCATTTTTCTTTATATGCTCGAGTGTTTTTAGTAGCATTGGGATGTCTTCCAACTTAATACCCCATCTTTTAAGAAATATTTCTTCCAATTGGTCCATAGATGTGATGTTGGCATCAGGAAGGTCCTCATACCATTTCCTAGCATTGCCATGAAGAGTGGCAGAGAAGAGTTTCAATGCCAAATCTTCAGCATCATCACTAATAGGGTGGAGTTGAAAGAAAGCCCAAAAATCACCCATGTGATAGTCGGCTCTAGCTCCATCACTACCAGTGAATCCAGGTATCCATTTTTCATACTTAGGGGGCACTTGCCTAGGGTATCTCGGGATTTTACTCATGTCTAATGGTTTGAAATTTCTCGGGTCCCATTGAGAAGTCATGGTTGGTTTTGTCATTAGTGGAGTCGCCAAATAATTTTCTTGAAACTATCAAAGGGATGAGGGGTTCACCCTCATTGGAGTCACCGGGTAAGCTTTGTAAAGTAAATTATTTTGAGGAAATGCTTACCAAAAAGTGTCGTCTTTGAGGAGAATTGACTTAGTGTTCCTCGGCAATGACACCAAAATTTTATGGCACAATTTGTACTTTCCCAAAAGCCAAAGGAAAGTGAACAATAAATTGGTGTAACAAGAGGTTGTCCTATCACTGTCACCTAAATAAAACACCTCTTTATCTTTAGGGTGAAATCCCAGGGGAGACATCCCCGGTGACCTGGGGGTTTGAGAAGGAAAAGGTTATAGTATCAAGAAAATTTTAGGTTTGGGAGGTGACTAGCAAGAACCTAGGGGATGACCGACAATTTCTTAAGGGAAGGATGAAATATTGAGATAACAAACTTCTTCTTGAGGTATTTAACCTACCCTTGAATTCTAAAAGTAAGCTTTGCCTCAGAGAAAACTTAAGGCAAAAGACATGCTTCCCAAATGCACCTTTAGTGGTATATCGAGATAAAATAATCAAAGGGAGTTGGGAGACATTGTTATAAGGATCGTCCTCTGGGCATTCTATGTTGTCACATTTATCAATATCTGAGCACAACGGTGGTTGATAATCTTCTTCAAGGACTAAATCCAAGTGATCAATGGGATATTCATCAGAATCCTCAAGGTATGACCGGAAATCATCAGTAGAACATATGACCAGGTCATTCTTGGGTGTCTGAAAAAGATTTGTAATCATATCATCTCCTTGTCACCAAATTCCAAAATTGTTAGTAACCTCATATTATAGTTTTAAAGGAAACTTTTGGAAATGACCCTTAATGTCGTAAATGGGATCCCCATCGTATCCAATCACATCCCATTTACGCTTTCCGACATGTATGCAATCATCAATATTATCAACATATTCATCAACTTTATCATAACATGAAGGGCTTAAAACATACAAGGACTCCTATAGCACGTATTCACTTTCCAAATCATACAATAAAGCATTATCAAAATTTTGGAAAGGGAAATAACTCACCATGCTTACCTGTTCATGTGCATGAGCTTTGAGGACTTGGAAAACTTCATCAAATGGAACATCATGCATCATTGTTTCATCCTCATGACTTGTCTCTTCAACTTCATAAAGAGGATTCGTCTTATCCAAGGGTTTCCCTTCCTCTTCCCTTTTTGAATTATATAACAAAGTATTTGTTAGTGCTAGAAGTTGTTCTTAGACTGCTTAAGAGAAATCCTAGCACATCTTAAAGTCAAAATGAATTAGATGGGTTTTAGGAAACTTTGAGAGTGGTAAAATTAATCAAGAAGGAAATGAAACCATTGGGCATGGAGTCCATGAAAAACTATAACCCTGAACTAACATTCTATGGGCAGCAAATCAGGTCAACAAAGCTTAGATCAATTACAATGCTTATAAATAAATGTAATGAAGAAGTATGAGGAACAAAAAACTGAAGATGATCAAAGAGCATCATGATCTTCAATACATCTGTCAGTAGGAAGAAAAACTCAGTTCCTAGAAAACCTTTCTAAAACCTAAATTAAAACTCAGATAATCCTGTGGCAAGGACTAGAGCATATCCTATACGATAATCCTTTCAACATAGATATTTCCTACATATATCCTATAACAAAAATACATATTCAAGAGGATGAACAATGAAAAAAAAAATACTTAAATATATCTGTGGTGAAAATTTCAACGTATCCTATGAGGAAATCTTCTCAGCACAAATCATATTCAAGAAGATGGAAAATGAAAATTAACATAGAAAAGAAGAAACAAACTGATCTTCGACTTTATTATCAATAAAGGTTTGCAATTAAAACAAAAGCTTCACATCCCCTACATCTCTTTCTTGGATCTTGAAAAACTCTACTTCAGAACTCTCAGGTATTCCCTCCACTCTTTTGTCCATCACCTTCAATTAAATAGAAAAGATACCCTCAGCCTTCCAAGGCTTGAGTGATCCTAACGTAACTTCTAAAAATATAAATTTGTTACAAATGTAATGACACCTGTAACATAAGGTTTACTAACTTTAAGGATTATTTACAACATAAATAACATGTGCAAAAAATTCTCCTAAATTTCAGAGTATAGTTTTCAATAGTCTTTTTCCATTCGAAAGGTGGATATGAGTTTCTGCTAGTGCTTCCATCTGTATCCTTATCCCTTGATGGTTTGCCACATGTTAATTGATTTTTTTCAGCTCCCGAAGATTTCGTAGCATACCTCCATATTTCGTAGCGCCACTGTAAAACAGTTATGCACATTTCGTAGCACCACTTGTGTGTCTAGCCAGGTGATTCTGTGGTGCCTTTTTTGTGTCTAATATCTATCTAACCATAGCACTTTTTGAAAAACTGAGAGAGGTTTTTGTTATTTGGTATCATATGAACAAAATCCTCCTCCAGTTTTCAAAAATACCTTTCTATTTGTTCATAATCCAAGTTTTAAGTTAGTCACTCAAAGATTGTAGAAGCACAATGTGCTCTCAGCAGAAACACATCGTGGTCTTTGAGAGGGTGTTTGGAGGCATTCCTAGAATATTTTGGGCTGCAAGAGATATGGTTGGAAAGCTTATGATGTCTGCTACACAATGGAATCATCAAGAACTTCAAACTCCTTCTCAAAACCCCTGAAAAACTGACTTGAAGTCAAGTTGTCCAAAAGTACAAGAACCCTCCTATAGCAATGTATTTTGGGAAATTATCTCAAATCATAATACAATCTTATGTGTTAACAGTATCATCAAAAACTTGAAAAGGAAAGTGACTAACCTCATCCTTTTCTTCTTGTGCAGGGGGAATAGGCTCTTGGATGGTTTCATCAGAAGGAGGATCATACATCAATACTTCATCATTGTGTTTGATATTCAAGCTCTGGCTCTTCAACCATGTCTAGAATTCCTTACTAAGAACTTTCTACTCACCCCCTTTTTGATTGATGATGTGTTCCCCTTCTTCTTAGAAATTATCAGTAAAGGTCTCAAGTGAAACTAATCTCTCCAAACTAAAAGCATTTTGGGTAAAGAGGTGTCCTTCCTTGGACAAGGAGATATTTTCCTCAATCTCTAAAGCCATGTTGTGAGCTTGATGGAGTGTTTTTGGGTCCTTTTTATTGAGGTAAAACCCTAAATGCACTAAGATTTCATTGGTATAAAGATTAACAAGGTACTTGTCTTCAGGACGATGGCTTCCAGGAATTTGAAATAGCAGGTTCTCAAACCTATCCTGGACTTCTCTAATAGTCTCATTCTCAGTTTGATTTATATGTTTGAGTCTTTTTAGTAGAATTGGGATGTATTACAACTTAATACCACATATTTTAAGAAATATTTCTTCCAATTGGCCCATAGATGTGATGCTAGCATCATGGAGGTCATCATACCATTTCCTAGCATTTCCATGAAGAGTGGCATAGAATATTTTCATTGCCAAATCTTCAGCATCATCATTAATAGTGTGGAGTTGAAAGAAATCCCAAAAATCACCCATGTCATAGTCGACTCTAGCTCCATCACTACAAGTGAATCTAGGGAACCATTTTTCATACTTAGGGGGCATTTTCCTAGGGTATCCTAGGATTTTACTCATGTCTAAAGGTTTGAAATTTCTTTAGTCCCATTGAGAATTCATGGCTGGTTTTGTCATCAGTGGAGTCGCCAGATAATTTTCTTGAAACTATCAAAGGGATGAGGGGATCACCCTCAGTGGAGTCGCTAAATAAGCTTTGTAAAGTAAAGGATTTTGAGGAAATGCTTACCGAAAAGTGTCTTCTTTGAGGAGAATTGACTCAATGTTCCCCGACAACAACGCCAAAATGTTATGGCACAATGTACTTACCCAAAATCCAAAGGAAAGTGAACAATAAATTGGCGTAACAGGAGGTTGTCCTATCACTGTCACCTAAATAAAACACCTCTTTCTCTTTAGGGTGAAAGCTCAAGGGAGACGTCCCCGGTGACCTGGGGGTTTGAGAAGGAAAAGGTTATAGTATCAAGAAAATTTCTTCCCCTCTCTCAAGTCACACTAATCATAAAGTCCAAAATGTTTAATAATGTGAAGAAAATATATACTTAAGTTTACCTGCCCAGAACAAGACAACAAGAAAAACATTATTTGCAAGTAACAATTGATATTAGTGCTTCATAAAATATCGGGCTTTCAATAAAAGCAATAAGTTGATATACAAGATGAAGAAAACAAAAATTTATAACAACAATGTATATGTAGTGATAGCTTCACAATTGTGCCTTAAACAAGCTTCAATAATGACCCAACATGATAACCTAAAATTGGCAATGTGCTAGCATTTGTCAGAAGCAAAGAAGCAAATGTAAAATCAACTTTAACACTTGATTTTAGAAGCTTTTATTGTTGTAATATATGGTTGTAGATTACTTTTCTAACAACAACAAGAATGTTAGTAAGTTAGTCTAATCTAAGGTTAGGAATAGTTAGCAAAGATATTGAGGTAGATGGTTTGAAGGTTGTTTTCATCAATCAATCAAATGTAAGGTATAAACCAGTGTCTTTAGGGTTAATGGAGTCACTTTTTGCAGAAGCAATCTTGAAAGAAAAAAATTAAAATATGTGAACTAAAGACAAGAGGGAGGGTGGTTGAGGTGTTGGTAACCCAAGGCCTCAATCATCAAACCCTAGAAGGAGAATGGCTACTAGGAAGTAGGTAACCCTAGGCCCTAGCAGTTTTCCTTCTTCTTTAGTGCAAGCTTGAGATAAATAAAAGCTTGATGAAGAAATGGTGTTAGAGTGCTACAAAGGTAGGGCTCTAGCACATGCTTCAATGGAGATGTCTATTGTGTTTGTTTCGTCACTTGGGTGAGAAAAAAAAGGGCACTTGCATGTCTAGTTGGGTTTGCTAGATAAGACAGAGGTTAGTGAATGAGTTAAATAATCCAAGAACATGAAATAAACAAGTAAATAAACTAAAAACAACTAAGGAAATAAAACTAGAATGCATAAGAAACTTTCAACCAAATGACCAAGATTATGCCACCAATGGATAACTATATTAGTTGGCAAAACACCGTAGAGAAAGGAGGACTTATGGATCCCCTCTTCCTCCTTGGGAGGGCTCTTGAGTTCCCTAATGGAGAGATCTTCTTACAATGGTGAAATAGAAAGAAAATGATGAAGAAATCAATGCCTATTCCCTCAAGAGGTGAGTGGAATGACCTATTGGAATGTTGCTAGAATGCTCCAGGAAGAAAAGAGGATTCTTGAAGGAGGATTGAGGTAGCATAACAATACTATGAAATTATTGAATTCGTAGTGCACCCATGGCCTCCATTTATAGCATGTTATTGAGGCAATATCGAACTAGTTCTTAGTGTGAACAAGGGGCCCTTTAGGGCACCCTTTGGTCCTTGACCAGCTCCCCATTCAGATTCAACTCAGATTTGAGGGTCAAATCAAGTTGGGAGTTGGTCCATAAGTGGTTGAGGGGCTAACAAGAACCATAAATGCACCATTCACAAGAGTGCATGGCTTTTCTCGTACAGAGTCGTGCATATTGCGCATTGTGTTCTTTTCTGGCTTCTTTCGCCCACACATTGTGCACGTGCTTCCTTTAGTGAGTTAACGCATGTCAAATTTTTCCCAGTTGTATAGTTTTTGCCTCTTGGAAATGCATTTTTGGTGTTGCAAGTGAACTAATGTTTGTTTGGCATTGTTGTATTTATGTAATCATTTGCGTGTAATGTTGCAGATGAAATTTCAATGATAAAAAATGCCCCCTGAGGTGTGAGGTTAGGAGCATACATATAGCTGAAATACATCAATGTTTCTTCTACTGAGAGTACCATTTTAAGGAAGAGTGTTGATAGGAACTGCAATAGCGATCTGTCGGAGGGAGAGGGGAAACTCTGGGACCCAAAACTTTCTCTAGGGAGAGAAAAGAAAATTTGTATATAAACGAGGCGAACATGCCCCATGCTCGTATCATGTAACTCAAAATGAAAAACAGTAATTGAGGTTGTACACTAATGTAGATAACTACAACGCCCTCTAGGGTGGTTTGATAACGATAGATGACAATTTTGATGGTGAATATACTCTGAAAAGAGGCAAGGATGCCTGTAAAAAGTGTCAATAACTCGTAGGCATTGATGGCCTAACAAATTCAGAGGTCTTTGGCTGGTATGAAAACAACTGCAATAGTTGCTTAGAAAGGCCCACCGTAACATGGGATTTTGTTGAAGTCGAATGTTATGGGGGTCAACGACATCAGAGAGCAATGGTGGTTCTCTTTGTGCCATCTGAGAATCCTCAGTGTAAAGGTAATGAGAGTCAAGATACTGTCGCCCTTCTGGAAACTGTGTTGATGTCGACAGAAAGGGAGACACAACTCCAAGAAGCAAAGGGCTTCATGAAATCCACGAGATAAGATCAGGAACTGATAGGGAACATGAAGAAAGTCAAGATGTGGTGAGAATCAAGACTTCCCTTGGTTGGGGGTATGTTTGAAGGATGATTGGCAACAACCGTGACATTGTATTTGGCGTTAGGGGGACGACTAGATATGGGGTTAAATGTGCCAGAGGCGTGACAAAGTGGAAAAACTTAGAGATCAGGGGTACATGGATTGTGGGATACTTGGGGTTTATGGAAGATGTCAACATGAGTAAAGGAGAGTGGATTCCCCAACCAAGGGCGACATGGATTGCGTTGCCAGAAAAAAGAAGGTCGTCAAGGGTGACAACAACAAAAAACTAAGTAAAAGATGGAAACCAAAGATTTTTACAATTACCAAATAAATAAAGAATAATTTGGGATGCGTGTACAGAGACAGAAATGGGTGCCCCAGTGCAAGATGGCTTGGATGGTGAGGGCTCAAGTTGCGCGGAGAACTGATGGAGGGTGGGGGCCCCATGGGTGGGTTTATGTATGAGGTAAATGAATGGAGGGTAATCTGCAGATGGGAAAATTAATTGTGAATGAGATGGAGGGTTAATGATATTGCAGAGGTGAAGTCAAAATAGAACCAAGATGAGAGAACCTGGGAGTCCATTGGGAAATCTAGCAAAATGATGAGAAGGAGTATGTGGCTTATTCTCGGAAATGCGTAAGACTATCGAGACTCCCATCCCTAGGGGGTGAAAGAAGCATGAGTGTCAAAGTACCGAGGGAAACTATGAATGGGACAACTCATGTGGGGGAGAGTGCTACCGGGTGACACTACCAAAATGCAACAGAGGTGACAGTACTGCAGAGCCGGATTCAAGGACTCTAAAGTTAAATGTCGAAGGGTATGATTGAGAGATGAATTTGATATCCATAGGGAATGATTACATGCCATTGTCGAACATATACTTGAAGGGGAGCAGTGTTTGTGATGACCAAGTACCTGCGCACATGAAAACCAAATACTCGACGAGAACAATATATGAAAATAAAGAACATATAACAATTGTTTGATAGTTTTGAACATGACCAGGCATACCTGGATGTGATGTGAGAAAAATACTCCCCGGGGGCCGAGTATGGATGGTGACCCGGGGAATGTGACTATGTAGGTGGTGGGACCCTGATCCCGTGGCTGAAGATGGATCGACAAACATAGACTTTGAGCTCCTTTAAATGAGTGTGGAAGTTTGGCAAAAGGGACTATATATGGTTGTGGGGCCCACAATGCCACCTCATTTGTACCCACTGCTATAGTAAATCGACGAGATTATTTGGAGGATTTTTGAATATTACGGGAGTTTGATCCGACCGATCCAGGATTTGCGAGAGTTAGGTTAGTGGTCCCATCCTCCTTCACAATAGATAGTTTCTATTTTTTGGGTAGGGTTCGTATGGATGACCATACTAGGGTATTTTGTAGGGGTGGTCCCACTAATGTGCGGGAGAGGGAAGGATATCTGCGCTGAGATGCGTGGGTATAATTCCCTCTCCCGCACATGGTGCGCAGCTGTGCTGGACACAACCACGCATAGGGATGCATAGGTGGGAAGAACAGGCATGCATGGGATGCGCGCCTATGGGAAATATAGTTGTGCACTGTTCAGGAGGATTTCATATATGTGTTGATTAAGGTTGGTTGTCATTGATGTCAACCCTTGAAGAAAGACCCGTAGCACAAAGTTTTGGGTAATGGACCCAATAGTGTTTGATGTAAATATGACTCATTATTTT
>JZKD02S1619119.1:47684-81191 GCA_000966675.3 Picea glauca
TTAATTCAATAGTTAGATCTAGGGAAAGCGATATATTCTGTCCTGTTTTGTTCTAGATCCAGGTGGATCTAGGGAGATCGGTTCGTGTCCGCACTTACGGATTAATCCTGAAACACCAGCCGTGGCAGTGGTGCTGGCGATTAGGGGTGAGGATGGTGTGGTCGGAGTTACTATTGGAATCTGCATCAGGATTCCCTCTGATTGAGGAGGGAGGGATGGTTGAGGAACCATCGCGGGTGGGTGTATATACCATACCAAAATGGTGAGCACCATGTTGGGAAGGGTAAGAGTTATGACTACCTGAAAATCTTGTACTCCTGGTGGGTGGTAGAATAAGGGAATTTGAGTAATGTCTTGGGGGATTGTCTCCCAAACCGAGATTTTCCCTTGGGGAAGGTTGAAATCAGGGATAAGTGGTGTAGTAGGGTTCTCAGGGAAATCCTGAGGTAAAGTTTCTTCAACTGGTGGGAACTCAAGGTGAGGAGAAGCCTCTGTGGGAGGGATGGTGTCTCCAATTTTAGTTCCATTAGAAGATATGAAACTCATTTGTGTTGAAGGGTGTATGAGAGGTGGTTCTCCATGGTATGCCCCCAGAAAGGATGGGTCTTTGAAAATTTTGGGGCCCATATCCATAAGTGGATAAGCGTCGAAACTAGTGCAGACAAGAGGCAGGATGTTATCGATGTTGTTGGAGTGGTTAGGTTCATAATGTGAAACGTGGTCGATGGTGATGATTTTCCCGTTATGGGGGAACATCACCATTCAAAACATAGAAGATGCCACTGCCTTCATAGCGTACATGTAGCTACGTCCAAACAAGATGTTGTAATCGAGTAGTGCGTCGATAACCTCAATGTCGATAAGGATGGTTTTGTAATTGAGTTCAACGAGGAAATTTTGAAAGAGCCCTTCAGGGGAGGATGGTCAACCATCATAAGCTCTTAAAGTGATGGTGGATGGTACTATCTCAAGAGAGCCAATTTTCTGCCATACAGTTTTGGACATGATGCATGTGGATGCACCTTCATCAATGATACATCGATGAATCGTGATGTTTTGAATATTGACTGGTATATGGAAAGCTACCAAAGCGGGGAGACGAGGTTCCCCACTATCTAGATCAAATGTGATGAGTCTAGTATCATTTGGTTCGACTATCCCTAAGGCGGAAAGAAAGAATTTTCATTGAGTTGGACAGGTTTGGAGGACCTTCAATACTGACATAGCTGCAGGGGACTACACCAAGTCATCGACCAGACTGTAATTGTGTGCTTCCCTAGCCTGAGGGTTGTAGACAGTCTGTCGTAACGGAATGTGAGAAATACGAATGGGGGGTTCAGAGTTAGGGCATTGAATCATCAAGGGCTGTCCAGTTGTAACTGGAGATTCTTCTGAAATGGTGGGAGTAGATTCAAGGGGTGCTTTGTATTGACGACATCACGTGTGTAGAATAATTTCTTCTTCTCTAGTGAGGAGGATATTGTGATCCATCGGATTTCTAGGGTGGATGGGTCCTGGGTTTTGATATTGTCCCATGTGTGGTGGGGCAGGGTGTACCTCATGTTGGGTATTCATCACACCTTGGTGTGGAATAGGGTTTTTCAACACGGTCGGGGGTGGTTGTTGCAAATACTGTTGTGGGGCCTATTGAAGGGAATACGGTGCTGGAGGATGTGGCGCGTTCATGGAATCTTTCATCCATTTTAAGTCGAAAATTTGGGGGAAATGGTGAGTGTAATGGCCATGCTCACTGCAAAGAGCGCAAGGGAAGTTTTTCCAGAGGTTGTTGTTGTTGTTCCTCCCTTGGCATTTGTTGTTATTGTCCCCTTGGGGGTTCTGGTTACCTTGATTCTGGTTGCCCTCAACAGGTTGGTTTTGTTGGGGGTTATTTCCCCCTAGTCTCGGGTTATTATTGTTTCGTTTTTTTTCTTTCTTCTTGGCATTATTCGACTCATGGGCCGGATTTTCCATATTCAACTATTCAAAAGTTTGAAATTGTTGAATGGGAGAGAGCTAAACAAAGTTAACACCGACGTGTGGTTGTCCTTATGGAGGATCAATTGGTTGGGGGGGACCAAAAAATGGAAAATATAGATTATGTTGTGGTAATGATCTGTAGGGCACATAGGAAGGCGAAGCGCTTTCTCTAGTGCCCAGGTTATATGCTGAGGTAGAGGGGGAACCTAAACTTGGTTGAGAAGCCATGCGCATGATGGGTGCCGACAGAGGTCCACTCATGGGTGGAGGGGGAGCAACAAGATATGGTTGTTGGTAAAGGGGAGGAGGGTAATAAGACGACCCTCCATATATCAATGGATATTGGGGTGTACTATACATAGGTGGTGGTTGGACGTACATGTTGTGGTGTGTTGTGGTACCAATCAACCCATCCTCTATGTGAGACATCCCAGGTTTGTCATGGCCAAATGGTACAGGTCTTGATGTGTCAGGTATTAATGTGTATAAGTAACCTGACTTAGAATAAATGAGGTCGTATTGTTGAGCCTTGTTGATGGATTCCTCTTCTGTTTGGGGGAAGGTGGATGCCACATCTTTGGCAAGTATAGAGACAAGTGATTTGAGAAACCACTCGAGACGTTTTTCTTGGGTGGTTTCTGCTTTACATAAACTACGTTGCCGACGTCATTCATGAATGTGGTCAGCAATATGTGTAGCTGAGGTTTGTTTGCACTCAGAGAGTAGTTCTAGACCAGTTTCATGACGAACTGGTAGTTGAAAAAGGCCAAGAATTATTTGGCCAAGGATTCAAAAGTCACGTGGGACCCTGATTTTTCATCCACATGCCATTTGGATGATGGACCAGTGGGTGTGCGTTGAAATAACCTTAAGCGGACAGAATCATCCATGATGTTTCTTGGAGAGCACCATAAGTGGAAGGTCATGACATGGTTGGCGGGATCTTCGATCAATTTTCCTTCAAATTTTGGAATATCTGAAGGTAGTTTGGTAGGCATATTGGGCCATGTGGGGTCATGCAATATAGGGTCATTCATGATTTTACTCAAATCAGGAATGTTGAGGGATGCCAAATATGGCATGGGGGGTGGTGGTGGAGGATTAGTTCCATCCATGGTGTGAGAAGGTAGTGGACCTGATCCTTGAGGGGGATTTGATGGGGTTGCACTTCTATTTTGAGAAGAATTTTCCCCCCGGCCTCCTTGTGAAGGAGAGCTAGTGGATGGATGGCGTTGGGAAGTGGTCCCAAGTAAGGTGGAACCAAGAAATGTTGATCCAAAAATAGTGGCACTCACAAGGGTGTGAGACAGTTGAGACGATGAGTTGGAAATACTAGGAACTCCTCCCAAGCGTCTGGAACGACGTGGATTCTGTGGGTCCCCTATGATGTCCAAATAGAAAAGTGAATGTGTGCAAATGTTGATGAGATAAATAAATGAACAAGAGACTTATATAATTTGGACCTTCACAATATATCTCACAATCACATGTAATCAAATGAGCATCATACATAAATCAACTGTAAATACGCATACATGTGGGTAGGTGTATTTTGTCTGCGTGGGAGAACAAAGAAAACAAATGCTTGTGTCTTAAAAAGACTTATCATCTTTCCTCTCAAATAACACTAGACCTTCCAAGAGCACTCAACAGTGGGTTTTGAAGCCACCATAAGAGGAACTAGTGAAGGATGAAGTGATGAGTTATAATGAGGGGTAGAGGGTTCATATCCCGAAAGAGCTGGCGAAATTTTCCAATAGCCACACAAAATCCGATCAAGGTGCAATTGCTACCTGGGAAAATGTCCTAAATTTGGCCACTAGGTACCTCGATCAAAGTGAGACATTTAGATTTTTGGCCTCAGAAATGGGTCACTGGCTGGATCCCTTCCAAGAGTTGGGTGACTCAAGGGGGGACACATAGAACAACCGGACTTCAGCCTTCGACCCTTCACAGGTATCTCTGTGCCTTATGGTCTTAGAAACACTTGACTTGAAGGATTTTAAAAGTTCCCTATTTTGTCAGCTTCTAATGTTTGAAAATGTGAGAACCAGATAGTGGGGGGTTATTTGGATGCCTACCCACAAGATCCTACCTAGACTAAAAAATTTCTTTTGGCACCTCCTGCGGAGGAAAACTTAGTGAGTTTTTAGAAAAAAATTAGATGTGCTGGTTTGAGAGATTGGGGGTGTGAACCAATCTCGTTTGAATTAAGTGGGTGTGGAAATAATGGGACGTTTCATAATTCCTTTGGAGAAAACCTACTTCAACCTCCACAATTCAAGATGAATTTATGAGAGTGAGGAGTGACTTCGTGTGTGAGCAAGTGATAAAATGTGCCAAATTTTTAATAATTTGGGTGTGAATTTGCAACATGTGTACTTCATGTGGTCCTTACAAATCTTGGTTACCTATTTTACTAGATGTCATTGGTACAACCTTGTAGAATTTTAAAATCCCTAAAGAACTAGCATGTGGACATATGGGTCCTTACCAATCCTTTAAACACCCTAATGTTGTTTACACTAAGAAAGCTTTGAAAACTATCCTAGATTGCAAGCATGTGGGCATGTATGGGCCCGTTACTTTGATATTTAAAATCTCCTAGTGATGTCAACTAAGAAAGTAATTTTCAAGAAACTATTCTAAGTTTGCAACATGTGTGCATGTATGGGCCCTTACAAATTCAAGATGATTTCAAAAAGAAACTAAGAGGAGCCCTAGGGGTTTTTTTCCTCTCCTAAATATTTTATTAAGGGAAATGAAAGGTCCCCTTAACCACCTTTCTTATTCTCAAGATCACTCTATGGTGCGAGAGAAAGCATACTCAATGATTAAAGTTGATTCCTGGTCCCAATGCAAGTGTTTTTATATGTGATAGCAAAGAATCTCAACTTAATTTTTACAATCAAAACAAGCCATCCATGTGGCAACCAAAGAAAAAGAGGAGAAATATGGTTCTTTTTACCCCCTATTCTTATGTTTAACTAAACTTTCATGTGGGAAAGGAATCTAAGTGGAGTGCATTTACAAACTGCATGAAAGCAAGATTTTGAAGGCTAGGGGCCTTCAAATCATCACAAAAAATCTTACAATTTTGAAATTTTGGACAAGTGCGCGGGTTACAGTTCAGACAGAGGCGTAGTGGGCACACAGTGTGCAGAGAACCAAAGACCTTTTGGCTCACAGTGTGCAATGAACAAAGGTACTTTGGGTGCACAATGCGCGTTTGTGGGATGAAATACCTGGGCAGGGTGTGCTAGGCGTTAGGGGGGGGGGGATTTTGAGTGGAATACTCCTCCTCCAGCTCCAAACTTAGGTCTTGACAGGTAAGGCTAGGTCGATTATGGTATCTGCAAGACAAATGGGTAAAAAAGAAGTGCTCTCAAAGCCTAAATAGGGAGGAAATTGATACCTTATCCCCAGTATGGTCGCCAATTTGTTCTGTATGTTTCGTCACTTGGGTGAGAAAAACAAGGGCACTTGCATGTCTAGTTGGGCCAGCTAGACAAGAAAAAGGTTAGTGCATGAGTTAAATAATCCAATCACATGAAATAAACAAGTAAATAAACTAAAAACAACTAAGGAAATAAAACTAGAATGTATAAGAAACTTTGAACCGAAATCAATCAACCAAATGACCAAGATTATCCCACCAATGGATAACTATATTAGTTGGAAAAATACCATAGAGAAAGGAGGACTTATGGATCCCCTCTTCCTCCTTGGGAGGGATCTTGAGTTCCCTAATGGAGAGCTCTTCTTACAATGGTGAAATAGAAAGAAAATGATGAAGAAATCAATGCCTATTCCCTCAAGAGGTGAGTGGAATGGCCTATTGGAATGTTGCTAGAATTCTCCAAGAAGAAGAGAGTATTCTTGAAGGAGGATTGAGGCAGCATAACAATACTATGAAATTCTTGAATTCTTAGTGCACCCATGGCCTCCATTTATATCATGTATTTGAGGCAATATCCAATTGGTTCTTAGTGTGAACAAGGGGCCCTTTAGGGCACCCTTTTGTCCTTGACCAACCCCCCCATTCAGATTCAGCTTATATTTGAGGGTCAAATCAAGTTGGGATCTAGTCCATAAGTGGTTGAGGGGCCGACAAGAACCATAAATGCGTTGTTCACAAGAGTGCACGGATTTTCTCGTACACAGTCATGCAAATTGCGTATTGTGCGCTTTTCTGGCTTCCTTGGTCCGTGCATTGTGCACACACTTCCGTTAGTGAGTTATCGCATGTCAATTTTTGCCCAGTTGTATAGTTTATGCCTCTTGAAAATGCATTTTTGGTGTTGCAGGTGAACTAATGTTTGTTTGACATTGTTGTATTTCTGTAATCATTTGTGTGCAATGTTGCATACAAAATTTCAGTGATAACAATGTCTTCTAATCAAGTAGGTGGATAGCTATTGAGATTAGGACAATAACATGTGCTTATTCTCCTAGGGTTTTACACTAGCAATTTCATAATCTTAGTAAATGCAAAGTAAAAGATACCATAACCATTCAAAGAAAGAAGAATTGCATATTTTCACTTACATTAACCAAGAATAATCTAGTAACATGCCCTAGTTGAATACTTTCCACCATGAAAATGCCAAAAACCACCAAAAGAAGCCTCCTCCAAGAGTTATGCACCACTTAATTTCAACCAATAAGCCTTAAAGAGGCCAAATTTTAGACCTCACACTTGTGTGAGTGAAAGATAATGAAAAAATATAAGGGATTATTCCCTTATTTATACAATTCAAATGACCTTTAATTACAAATTAGGTCAAAAAAGGCCGACATCGCAAGTTACATCAATAATCCATTTTTTTACATAAAATTGACAAATTAAACCCTAAAATGTGCAAAAGAGGTGACGTCAAGCCCTTATAGGGTGTCGGGACTCATAAGTGAGACGTTGGCCTCCAGGAGAAAATTGTTAGGCCTTGCAAGGCCTCCATATCATGCCACACGTTCCACTTGGCACACAACTGCCTCCATCATGTCCATCTGACGTTGGGTGACGTCAAGGGTCACAAAGGTGATGTCATGGGATTTCCAAGTCCAACGTTCAAGGGGAAAGGAAAGACCCCTTGGGTCTAGTCCTACCAAGGTGTCTCTGGTGGAACGTCCTCCTCTCTCTCTAGTGCAAGCCTATGGTATATGTCTGCCCCTGGCTGGAGTCTCAACATCCATTTGGTGGGATTTTATCCCTATGGAGGTCTGAGATAATCATCTCCCCATATGTACCTATCCGTCAGGTGTGGTCCTGCAGCAACAATAAGTGCACCCTCCATGAGCTCATAAGTCACAGGGATCATAGCAATGCCAATCACATCTAATAATCAAGTTACCCAAATATGTGCATAAAACCCCCCTTTTCCCAGACAAGTGTTCAAAGACATTATGATATTCTACAAGTCAGGTTTGGAGAGGGTTCCAGGACGTCCTATTGGAATAATTATCCATAGGTGTGGGGTGTTTCCAGGTGAGGACCAATCTGGGTCATGCAAGTGTATGAGATGGTGTGGGGGATGCTTGGGAAAGGGTGCAGTGATGACAGGGAAATGTAGGTATTACTTGTGGGTGCCTTTGAAGAGGGTGAGATGCACCTTGTCATGGATGCAATTGTTTCCTAGCCCATTCAATGCCTTTTTACTTTTTATCTTATTTATTTTTCTTTCAAGAGAATAGTTGGGGGACACTGCCCTGGCGTGGTTACCAGTGGTGACAGTGTTACCCACAAGCATTTCATGGAGATGAGAAGGTTGTCTTGTGATGAGACCCCATTTCTCTTGGGTATGCCACCAAGAGACACTACCCTGGTGTGGTGACCAAATGAATACTAGTGTCATACCTCTATATTCCCATGGACCTAATAGGATGGCTAGTGATGAGACCCCCTATCCACCAACTAGGTCTTGAGTTTTATCTTTTTATTTGGGTCCCCTCTTTTCTCGCTAAAAAGCCTTTTATTGATTTCTCGGGGATCCATGTGCTAAGCATCTCAATGTTTTTACCTTTGAATTTTAACTTTATCCAGTTACTTTTACCCTCTGGGCCTTTAGCCTCTTCTTCCCACAAGGCAAGGTACAACCCTTACTAGCTTGGAAAACCCAATGCCTGAACCAATGCAGGGGATAGATGAGGGGGAAGATCGTGAAAAGTGATAAGTATGGAAATAATGGATGATGACCTTTCATAATCCCACCCAGTGGAAACTCACTCCTAAGGGAACCAACTTGCTAGGGCATTTTGTCATTCCCCCCAGGTATGGACAAACCAAAAGGAATAATGTCCAAGCAAATGTCATGAAGAAAAAGAGATTTAAATGCACATATCCAAATTCTTTGAGAATCAGAGTGACACATACCATGATACCCAGACTCATTACCTCATGGAGCAAGACCCATTGCTACTTCAGAACCAGGACGATGGGATGGATGTTGTTGTTGTTGACAGAATGGAGGCGCTAAAGAAGAAGGATGGGCCCTCTAGGGCCAGGCTCAAGTCAGTATGGCTCTCGGTACTCTATGTCTAGGACTTGTGGGCCTCGATACATAATCTCCTTAGTTATGCCTAGGATAGTGGATAACAAGATCAACGATGGTCTCCTATGAACGTCTAGAAGAGGCATGCTTTTATCCTTTCTTTTGTTGGAATTTCCATTTATCTAGCATCCTTGAGATTTGAGTTGATTTCTTGGTGTCGCTTTGTCTATTGTGGTCCTACCCCAAACCATAGAGATTTATTCCTCATAACACAGGAAGAAACAAAATATTTTGAAAAAATTAAGGAGGTTGTGTGTACAACTTTTGTCCTAACCACACCTGACTTCACAATTTTTTTTATTGTGGAGTGTGATGCCTCAGGCCATGGCATTGGTGCAATTTTAATGTAAGAAGGAAGGCCCCTTTCCTTTGAAAGAAACCAACTTAAAGAAGAAAAATTACTCAAACCAATTTGTGAAAAATAAATTTTGGTCATACTACTTGTAGTTAAGAAATGACTCCCTTACCTAATAGGAAGACACTTCAAAGTAAAAAAATATCATGATAGTTTGAAGTACTTATTGGAGCAACGATTATCTTCAAAAGAAAAAAAAATATGGGTTACAAAGATGTTGGGTTATGACTTTGAAATTACTTGCAAGAAAGGAAAACATAATATTGTAGAAGACACACTTTAAAGGAAAGAAAAAGAAACAAAGGATTCACTATGTCTTATTTCTATTCCACAATTTGATTGGGTGGAAGAAGCAAGGATAGAATGGAAGCGATATCAAGAGGAATGTAAGATCATTCAACAACTATAAGAGGACCCTAGTGCATTATATAAATTTGTATAGATAAATGATTCGCTATGGTACTATAATCTACAAGAATTCTCAACTCAAACAAAAGGTCCTTTTGGAATCACACACTTATCCTATAGGAGGATATTCAGGGTTCTTGAAAACTTACCACTGGATCAAGAAGGATTTTTTCTGGGAAGGTCTTAAAACTAATGTTCAAAAGTTTGTGTATGAATGTGTGGTCTTCCAATAGAATAAGCGAGAGACAATCAAGAATCTAGGTCTCCTACAACAATTAGCTATACCAAATAAATGATGGGAAAAAGTTTCAATGGATTTTATTACAAGTTTACCCAAATCTGAAGGAAATATTGTCATCATGGTAGTAGTGCATCGATTGACTAAGTATGCCCATTTTTGCTCTCTCTCTCTCCCTCTCTCTCTGTCTCTCATCCCTTTAAATCAAGTACAATATCTGCAACATTCCTGGAAACAATTCAAAATCTACATGATGTCCCCAATATTATTGTAAGTGATAGAGATCTAATTTTCACTAGAGATTTTTGGACTAAATTATTTTCTTGTTTGGGTACTCAATTGGCTCATAGCTCATCTTACCATCCTCGATCCAATGAGAAAATTGAGGTTGTAAATAAATGTCTATAAGGATATCTTTGTTTCTTTACATATGCTAAACATACACAATGGGTCAAGTGGTTTCCCTTTACAGAATGGTGGTACAACACATCCTTCCATACTTCGTCAAACATGTCTCCATTTCTGGCACTTTATGGATAACATCCTCCATCCATCACATCCCCCTTGAAAGGGACTACAAAGCTTCATGTATTGGAGGACCACATAAGAAACCAACAAGATGTTCTCATACTATTGAAGGACAACTTGGTTATGGCACAAAATATGATGAAACAACAAACAAATCAACATCACAGTGAAAGGGAATTTGAAGTGGGGGAATTGGGTATTTTTTAGGCTACAACCATATAAACAAATGTCCCTCAAGAAACAAAAGAATGACAATAAATTAACACCCAAATGTTATGGCCCCTATAAGGTATTGCAAAGGATTGGAAGTATGGCTTACAAATTGGAGTTGCCTCCATCTTTACGTGTACATCCAATCTTCCATGTTTCTTGCTTAAAGAAGGTAATGGATGATAAGATCGCAGTCCAAACTATTTTTCCATAGATTAATGAATAATGGGAAATCATACTATAACCATAAATAATCCTTTAAACAAGGATTAAGTGGCTGCAAAATCTAGCAATTATTGAGTACTTTGTCAAATGGAAGAACCTACCAGTGGAAGAGGTGACATGGGAAGATATGCAAAAACACTTACAGTTAATCAAGTGTTGAGGAAAACACGTGTTTGAAGGATATGGACATGTTAATCCCTAAACAAAGACCCATGTTATGTATAAAATCCCTTATTAAGCCCCTAGATGTTGAATTATTACATTTCTAGTGTTATATTAATAGGTCAGCTAGAACCCTTAATTGTACCATTTCATTATAATTGTACCATTTATCTTCTATATATATACACCAAGGAGCTAGTCTTATGATCATATTATCTCATCTCATATTGTATTCTGAATTGGATATATTGTAAAAGGAGGTTTCTCCCTCGAAGAGGACTGTATTCATTGACTTTTTATCATTTTTAAGGCGTTGTATCATATATAAATCATTGAAAATAATAATATGAATTGCACCAAGAGGTGCTTTCTACATCCCAAGTAGGTATGTCATGTTTATAATGCTTATATGGCACATATTGGATAAAAAAATTCAAATTAAATAATAAAATACCAACCTAGATCCATCTAAACCTAGGATCTATTAAGTGTCAACAGAGATCACATCCTTTAAGGTGTAAACCTTTTCCTTTTTCACTATAAACCGAGAAGAATCATGTCCCTTAAGGTGTAAACTTTTCCTAAGATTTTGAACTCTAAAAACTTTTGAACGTTGACTTCAAGTATATGATCCCCTCGTCTCTTGATTGATTTGGGGGTTTATATGAATCTAGGTTAGTTATAATAATAAACAAATTTATTTTTCGGGTGAAAACGAGGAATTACAAATGAATTCACCCAGTGGTCAAAATCCCGAAATGGAACCACAAATGGAACTTTGACCAAGAGATGTCAGCGCATGATTACTTATCGCGCACTTTGCAATAGCCGAGAAGCCCGACTCCCGATGATCGACTGTATGGTTGGATGACTCCCGTTGATCGACTGTATGGTTGGATGAGGGATCGATTATTCTGGAACATGAACTAGTGATAACCTACAACAATTCTCTTCCTGTACATTTGGAGGCACTTGAGACTTGGCATCTGGATACTCAGTCAACACCTATGAGCATTTTGGGCAGTTGGCATTTGGAGCTTCATATTTTTTTCAATGGGAAGTATCCCACAAGCAAGCTCTCTTTTTATTTTAAAGGATTTAAATATGTCCAAGTATGGGAAGGAATCCAACGTGGACTTGCCAGCGGTGGGTTTGTTTGGTGCATGTATCATTTGGCATATGTTTTGGCTGAAAACTTGACCTAACCATGCTTGCCTCCAACCTAACCAATGCCTCATTCTACAATTTTTTGTTCCACACATTGTTTTGAAATATTTGGTAAGCTATTTGTTTGTTTTCAAATTTTTGAACAATGTGAAGTAAAGGTTATGTTGGGCATATTGAAGTAGTGAAAGGAAAATTATTCTATTTGTAGTTTATCATTGTTTGATTGTAGTGTGTCTTGCTAAGATTTTGTAGGAACCTTGCACCTTCAAGTATATCACTAAGATGGTCGGATTTTTATAAGGCTATATCAAACTTGGTAATTTATTTTAACTCTTTTGGAAAATTGTACTTGAGATACTGAAAGTACAAGTGCAACAATTACAATAAATAAATTAGATCATGCGCCCAATCAAAAGGTTACTCCAATCCATCAAAAACCAACATGGAATAGCTCCTTACATTTGTAGGAGATGAAGTTGAAGGGGAGGTTTAGGAAATAAGATGACTTGCATGAACTTCAAAATGAGCTCTAATATGAAGCACTTTCATTGTCCTTGTTCATTTGTTACTTGACATTCATTTAAATGGAGACTTACAATTAATGCATAAGATATCTTAGGTGCCTCTTCTTGGGCTAAAATGGGATCTAACACTTTCATGAACTTGCAAGAACTTGCAATTGCACTTTCTCTTCTACAACTAGTCCTTTTTCATTATTTGAGTGAAAATATTCTTCTTCACCCTAATGTTATTTCTCCAATCCAAAACACAATTTCTCATATTCATGTAATTCTTGTGGAGGTGCTCATTTGTAACTTTGAGGAAGGATAGCACAAAAAATAAGCATTCAGTACTAGTTTTATGCGTCACACCACTACAAAGCATGGATGTCATTAGATTCATTGTATTCTATTTGTACACACAAAAACATGGACTTAATGTCACAAAAACTTGATTCTAGAAGGCTAATGTACTCATCGATTGGAAACTCAATTTCGTATTTAATGTCTTGTAGAGGGTGTTAGCGATATTTCTTGTAAAGGGGGTGTTTTCCTAAGAGATGGGCCCCTTTAGGTGGCAAAATGCAAAGAAGTAGGGTAAGAACCCTCTTACCCTAAGTTGGGTCGCAAAATGCGTGTTTCGTTAAGCGATGGGCAAATCTGGGCGGCCAGAATCTGCACGCCCAGATCTGCAGCCAGGGTTCCATTCCAGACCCCCTTCGCCGTTCTACCTTTAACAAAGGGGGGGGGTGAGTCTGGAATTGAGCGCACATGTTTCGACGACTTAGATTGGGGTGCTCAACTCTACGAACAAGATTGGATTCCGGACCCCCTTTGCCTTTCTACCTTTAATAGCGGGGGGGGGGTCCGGAATGGGCGACTTTGTGTGGGTCCCCCTATCATCCCCTCATGATTGCCTCCACCTTTTCATCTTCTGCCATCTGTCTTCCACTCCATATCTCACCTCCACTCAGCGCCATCCTGGCCCACCTTATTCTCGTTTCAACCTCTTGCCTTCCAACACCTGTCCCTCTCCTTTTCGCATTTGCTCTGTCATAAGCAATGCGTCTTCCCTCGACCAATCATGTCCCGTCACCTCCTCATTCGTTGTTTCCCCTTATCCCTGCCTGGTCACCGCTCATCCACCACTTCCAATCATGTGCCCCAGTCTTCGCACTGGCCTCCATGCCTTATCATTAGGCCATTCAGCCAATCCAGGTGGCAGCGCGAGAGGGCCTCCATGTCCCAAGAGTGAAAAGTTGACCGGGCCATTCCCAATCCCAAGGAAGCAGTTATTGAGGTGGTTGGTGGTGGTTAGACATCGTCTCCACCATAAATGGAAAGTCCAGAAAGGGACCTGAGACAGGTCAATTATTTTGCAGGGTTGCCAGGAGCCTGATTGCGTCTGACATAAGCACAGGACCATCCAAAGACTACAGGTGCAGTCTACTAGTAAACATGCAGACGTAATGTTTTTGATGATAAGTCTCGGTTTTGCTGCTGTTATTGGCTTTGGGTATATGTAGGCAATTTTGCCATTTTTGTAATCTATCGATGGTAGAGCAAAGCTCCCGAATGTAAAACTTTAACAAAGCCTCTGGTTCTTTGGTTTTACAATGATATTTTGAGATTTCTTGTTTAATGGCGGCCAGCCTCCTCCTTTCCTTGTTCCTCTGAATCTGAAAGCCCGAGTATGGATGATCCAGTCGGGTGTTGTTGTAACTATATAATGTATGTTTGATTGTATTAGTTCTGCAACGTTTGAGGTTTACTTTGAAGTTTCTTTGGTCTGAGAGGATCTCATATATGAGACTTTTCCCCTTTCTTTTCTTTCACTTACTCACCACTATGCAAATTTACTGGCTTAAGTTAGATCAAGACCTCACATGTCTTTGTTGTTCCAGCCCAATTTTCTGAGTGAGTGATATTGTTCTGAGTTCACCTCCATTTGATCACCCCCCTTTTAACAAATCATGACATAAACTAATGGGTGTCAGGCTCTGCTTCTGTTGCAATCAAGGAGTGACTTCTGATGCCAACATTTCTAGCGTCGTTGCCGGGGACGAAGTTGAAGATTTTCCCTGGGATTGAATGACAAAGCTTACTGGTCCTGAAGGTGCATCAGAACCTAGTACATCGAGATTGCTACTGTGCACCTGGCGACTCCACTATGGCGACTCCAATGTTTCCACATCATTGTTTCAGTTGTGGCTACTTTAGCACGCCTGAAAGATGACCCAAAGGAGCTTTCTCGAGAAGGTTTCAACAACTTCTTTCTCAGCTTGAAAAGTTTCCTGAGAGAACACAACGTTAAATATTTGGCCTTTGATGGTGAACAAGGACCAGACACATTCAAAGCTGTGAATCTTTCACCTGGAAACTCCATGATTCAAGGATCGATTGGAAACTCCGTTGGTTCGGAATGGAGAAAATCCTAGCTCGGAGGTTTGCTCCTTTTAATTTTTCTTCTATTCCTGGTTTTCCTAATGTTGTTCCTTCTTCGGATGAATGGAACGATTATTTTCCCATATTTAGAGAGCGTAAGGAGGAAAACCTTGCTCAACATCTCCGTGAGTTTCATGAACTCATGCATCAGTGGGAGATACATCATGAGGATGTATTATTGAAAATGTTCATGTTCTCGTTAGCAGGGGATGCTCGTGGATGGTATCATTGTTGGTTTCTTTGCATAGATTTTCTTGCTTGTCTGGTTGTTTGTTGTAAGAGGTTCTAACACCTAGTTTGTTTATAGTTTACTTTCCCATCTCTAGACTATTGGAAGCTTCGACCAAGGGTACATCGTCTGACTTCGAAAGAGAATTGAATGAGAACCTTTCTCATGCGGAGATTCAAAATACTCTTGCTCCTACACCTTGTCTTCCATCAACTAGACATCGACTCGAGCTCACTCGATTATCTTTCGACCTTGGCATTTTTCCAACTGAGTTCAAATTTCCAATGCATAAGAAAAGAAATTTCCCACGACTTTATGTGGATTAAACTTCATCGTCTCGACCCTACTTATGTCATTTAGAGGAGAGTATCCACACATTTGACTTGTGATCCTTTCCACTAGAGTCGACTTCCTTTTTTGTATTCGACTGAATATTACCAAGTCGATTATATCGACAAGACCAACATATCAATTTGTGGACTGTGTATTTTCTATCTCAACTCAACTACATGAGGTTTTTCTTGACTCGACAATTACATGGTCTTGTTGATCCCCCCAACATACCTTTTGACTGTCTTATAGTTTTCCTAGCCACAAATTTTCTCAACTAGCCATTAGTCAACTCGACCGATGCCCTAGCGGATATCTTCGACCCAACTACTTGAAAAAAATCTGTCATTTTTTGGGTTTTCTACTTGAATCGTTAGCCGACCAATGTGGACACTGAACCATCTCTTGTTCCTTCAATTAGTGGCCTACGCAGGTGCATGTTGAGACCTGGTGACTTCTTCTCATGAACGACGGTATCCGCGTGACCGATACATATGATTGGTATGTTCATTAATAATTCTACATTACTTTGATAAATAGAGGTCCATTATTGGAGGTAGCATACAAATAAAACCCACTTGGTGTATGTCAATTGGTGAAGATAGACTTATTATTGTTGTCACTTCCTTGTTTCACCCTTTTCTTTGCAGATTTTGTCCCTTAGCTCTTTCCCTTCATTGATGATGTGCATGCTTGATGAATATGAAGTATCGATGCTTCAAAAATTGTAGGAGATTAATGAGAAAAAGGCCATTGCCTTGGAATAATCTCATAATCGACTTCACATAGAAGTCACTGCCTTGCAGGATTTTGTTTCCCAGTTGCAAAATAAGAATCAATGATTGAGAAGTGAGATGGAAACAACCCATACCCAGCTGGAAGATTAGGCCGCCCTATTTCAAACCAACCTTCTACAACAATTTGATGAGAAATCTAGGAAACAATTTCACCTAGAATAGATAATGGAAACCATTTTTCAAGATCCAGTAGATGATTTTGGAAATAAAATAGATCTTATCGATGTTCTTGAGAAGGAAGTGAAAAATATTTCTCATATAGAAAATGATTCCTTAAAGATACAGAATGAAGAACTGAAAAATCAATTGAAGACCGAAGAAAACATGTTTCAAACTATTATGGTTGAGCAATCTAGGAGGGTTACTGTCATGGGGAACACCATGGAAAGCTTCTTCTAGACTTTTGCAGATGAATTTCAGGACAAGTATGACCTTCTTGAAGACTTGGAGAAATAAGTGAAATTTCTTCCTCATGCAAAAAATAATACCTTGGGCATGCACATCAACCAATTGATAGAAACAAATGCCCAACTGAATCATGAGGTTTCCCACTTACAAGCCTCTGTCGATGTGTTTCATGAAGAATTTGCTCCTCTTCAAGAAGATAACAACTGTCTATTTGAAAAATATCAGGCATTAAGAGAAGATTATGATTCCATATTGTTGCAATTGATTGTGAAGGATGAGACTATTCAGGGCTTGCCGGACTGCAAATAGAACTTTGAAGAACAAGTTCGTCGACTGCATAATTCTAAGAAGAAGAATGATGTTGTTGAGCTGCCAGGCTCACCCATTTCTTCTCCACCCCCTGATGCTCTTTGTAAGAAATATGTTGTTGATTTGGGCATTAAGACTAATGATTGTTTTGCTTCTCCCAACTTTGAAAAACACACTACAGGTATAAGGTCTTGACTGCTCAACAAGATGGGATACACTAGAGGAGGACTTGGGAAGAATGGATAGGTCATTGTTGCTCCTATTACATCTGAGATGAAATCACCAAGAAAAGGTCTTGGATATGATCTTATTATTGTCTCCTTCCCTACACCTCGCCTTGCTGCAACCAAGGAAGTTTTATTTGTTGCAATTGGAGTTCATATGTATTTTCCTAAAGAGAAATCCAATGTTAATTATGTTGAAAAAATTGATGATATGGTTGTTCCCAACATGCCAAAATATGAGAATATTGTTATGGATAACTTTGTTGTTGATATGTTGGGTTGTTCTACTCCTGAGAGTACACCAAAACCTTAGCCATATTCTTTTGATCAACTAGCACATAAATTTGTGTCGTATCGTCATCCTCACCATTGAAGAAATAGAAATCATACTTTCAGATCTTTGTAGAAGAGATGTGAAAGACAAAAATGTTGACCAGTACAGATTCCCATGATAGATTGTGGTTGGATTGATGAGTGGTCATGGGTGCATCTAACCAGATGTTTGAGGATTTCCCACCGTTGTGTCTCATCGACTGTATAGTCGTGTAGCATTCCTATTCATTATTCATTGCTTTGGAGTGGTCCACCAAGGTTTGACCACACATGATAGATGACTAGATTTAAATTCAAATATTGGTCAACTGATAGTCGATTGGTGTTTTCAACAAATATCTATTGTTGGTACTTTGATCCCTCAATTTTGTTTAAGGGGGGGAGTACTTGAAGTTGCTAATGTGTAACCCAATTGATGTGTTGTCTTATTGACTCGACTACTTCTTGTTGAATCGGCTTGGATTTGTTGAGACCGACGAAACCATGTTCAACTCTCTTGTTGGGAGCTGTACTTCTGCTCATTGTACCTGGATACATAGATTGTTTTTGGTGCCTATCTTTTCTAGTCGACTGGATGGAGTTGTCTTGTTGTCTAATCGATTGACCAACTGCGATTGTGTTTCGACAACAAATTTTGCAATGGATGAATGCCTTTTTTTTTCCCTTGATAATTATTGATGGTGATCAGATTTCCTCAAGAGTGTTGTTGTACCATCTTTGATCAGTCATAACAAATTCAGGGGGGAAAGCTGTGGAATTTTTTTTCCTCCAAGTTGAGTTTACGAGGGGGTGTCGGAACATGTGGTTCTATCATAAACACCATATTTTCAATTAAGTGGGATGGTCAATTATTTTGTTTGAAGACCAACTAAATTCATGGTTGACCATGTCCACATAGGATCCCAGATCCATGTTTTATGGATAAGTGCAATCAAATCCACCCAAGATTGTTGGTTTGGTCCTTGACTAGAACCTATTTATAGATGATCCTTATGATCAATATATCATCATCAGGAGAGATATTTTTCATTATCATGGAGCATGTTCGTGCTTCATTGCAATGGTTTATTTAGACACCACCACTACACTCAGATATGTTCTCCTCTGCAGTTAAATTTATGTCCTAACACATCTTTCCTCTGACCATTTTTCATGAATCCTTCTCAAATATAGTGTGCACATTTGCATCACTTATTTAACTGACATATATTATATTTCCTGTCAAACCTGGAATATGTAGCACACCTAGAAGGGTTCTACTCCTCCCATCCTTTAACATCAGTCAGAACCTACCTTGTACAACAATTTTAGTTGTCAAATCATCCCCCAAGAATACATATCCTCCTTCATAATTCTCATATTTACATCACCATTCCCCATGAGGTGTCATATGAAAAGATGCATCTGATTCGATCAACCAAACATCATGATTTGACTCGATACTGATCGTAACCAAATACACATCCTCTACTTTGTTTGGAGAAGTATTTCCTTCATTCGATTGATTCTCGTTGGATCCCTGACTTTTCTCAGCATCCTTTGACTTGAAATACCTTTTGTAATGCTCAAATTTACCACACTTCCAACATCTTCTCATCGACTAAACTAGGGATTTAGATATGCCCCTTGAATTAGACTTTCTATTAGATAATTTACCTTTTCATTTGTCAATCAATCGACCTCTCACTACCAAGGCATATTTGGTCGATCCTTCCATTTTATCCATCCTCGTTTCCTTTGATAGCAGAGATTCAACCACATATTCAAGTGTTAATGTGGTTGAATTACTCCCAATAGCCATGACTAAGCTATCCCATGAATTTGGAAAATAACACAATAGACTGATACATTTCTCCTCCTTGGTGATTTTAATATACACAAGCAATAATTGACTTATCACAATATTGAATGCATTTAAGTTCTTTGTTACTGAGCTACCATCACTCATCCTCAGAAGGTACAATTTATTTTGAAGAAACAACTGGTTTACTAGGGATTTTGATTGGTACAAGTTCCCCAATTTGTCCCATAGTTTTTTTACAGTGTCTTCTCTCAATACATTCATCAATACAGAATCCACAAGACAAATTCAGATCACACTCCTTTCCTTTAGGTCGAATTTCTCCCACTTGTCCTTTGACATGATCGTGAAAATTGTTCCAACATCCACAAAAACCCATTGTTCTTGGTCTATAAGGAGATCCTATATTTTAATCTTCCACAACTCGAAATTATAGCTATTGAACTTTTCAATCTCAATCCTATAACTGCTTGTCATTCTTTCTAGAAAAAATTGTTTCTTTAAAACTCCCATTGGACCTACGTTTAGATCAGGTCCAAGATCTTCTCAACCTTTCTCTGATACCAAATGTAAATAAATAAAAAAACAAATAGGAGAGAGAATAAAAACTTATACAGGAAGTAACCAATGGAAAACACACATAGTACATAGGGATTTACTCTGGAAACCCTTAACCAAGAAAACCAACAATGCTTGAGTGGTTCTTGCTCGTTGTTGTCTTATTCATTCAGTGAATAAAGAGTTACATGACAAACCTTGGTCCACACCTAAGACACAATTCATCATCCTATTCTCTTGCTTTACCACAAGGACAACCCTAAAACCAATCTGGCTTACATCTTCATGACCAATGAGCTCTTACAAGGCACAGTTGCAACATTCTCTCTAAAACTGAGAGTTTACAACAACATCATACATTATTACATAATGCACTATTTATAGGCATATACAACATGTAAAACCCTAATTCATGGTGACCAAATGGGTTATAGATCCATGAATATGATTGGTTTTAATCTTGTAAATCTCGAGATTCTATTGCAAGTTTTGACCACCGTTCAGTTACAAACTAGTCAAATACAAATAAGATAATAGTTGACTATCCATTCGAACCCCAGTCAGGTCATCCTATCGACCACCTTTCAACGATTCATCAACCATCGACTTGAATTACACATTAGTCTACCCATCCCCCAACCGATCATCCTTAACTAACAATTGGTTGACTAAATTTCCACTACAAAGAATATAACATTTCCCACATAAGGGAATGTGTAGTTATCTAGGTAATGGTTTTGTGTGGGCCTTGGATGTATATGCCAAATAAGATATCCTGGCTAATTTCCTTTTCCTTTTACCATTCTAGTTCAAAAAATAAACCTTGTCCTTCCCCCTTTTTTATTTTCCCTTTGAAAACAATTGTGAGTAAAAACAATTCCAAGGGTTATTCCAATGCTTCTTGTCTTGTCATGATGTGGTGGTTGGTGTCGTATGTTGATGTGGAGAACGAGTGTTGGATTCTTTGGTGAGGTGGAAAGCACAAGATGGGAAAAAAATATGAGTCCATAGTGAAGGTAATTGGGGGTTATATTTCCAAAAGCGATCATTTCGTTGTGTTTTTTTTTAAATGGAGAATGGTAATATCAATTACATGGTCATCATTTCACATCCAAAAAATTGTTTGTGATGAGATGTTGTGAGGGAGGAACTTTTGGCAATGTGCGATATGTTGCATGAATTTTTTTATGTGATGTGTCACACATCTCGAAAAAATTGTCTCGTGCATAAGGTGTGTCGAAGAGACATATCACAAATCTCTTTGTTGTGGGAGAGAACATACTTTATACAAGGAAACACTCGATTTTATTTTTTCATATCCTCTAGGACATTGCATTCCATTGAATATGTATTTGTATTGCCTGGTGTTTTTCTTGGTTTGGGAGTGTTAGGTGTAGACTTGGGATGAGATGAAGTCTATTTTTGTGTTGTGGTGTGTGGAATGACCTTCCTATGAGTGGTGGTTGTTCCAGCATGAAGAGTCATGTTAGACATGGATCCTTTATTTCTCAAGTTGTAACTCTTGGGAGTAGTATGATTAGCTTGTAAATATCCCATAGATATTTCCCCTACTAGTTCACTGTCAAAATATATTGACCAATCTCAAAGTAACATAACAAATTCCTTTGTGGTATCTCCTTCTTTAGTTATTTCTTTTACTTCATCTTATTAATGACTAGAGTCATAGAATTTATCCATTGGGGACAAGTCTTCTATGAATGATTTGTTTGATGATAAGAGCAAAAATTACCCATCCCAAACTCATCCAAGTTTAAATTAAGTTTTGAAACCTTTGGTTGTTTGGGCTGGTTATTGGTTTTCTTTTGGAAGGGCCGAAAAGGCTTATGATGTGAGGACCTTCATCATAATTATTTTTCAGATTTACAACCTCATTAGACAATTTCTTTACCAACTTCAGTACACCTTCCAAATCAGTCGGTTCCTTTTCTGTGGGTTTTGTTAATATAAAATGTTTCTTCCAACAACTTTTTTTTATCCCTCCCCCCTTGTATTTTCACCTAAAGAGAGCATTTCCTTTCCCACATTCTTGGATTCCTCAAAAATTTCTACAAGCGTAATTTTTCCAACTCTCTTGACAAACATAACAATGGGAGTTGTAAGGAAGAGATATAGTATTCTACAACCAATGCTTCAACAGGTTGAGCATCAACATGGAATTTATTAAGGATGGTTGTGAAACATTGATTGAAAGCTTTACTCTTTTCCTTCTTTTCCATGTTGATGGAAATTAATTCTCTAAGAAAGGTTGCAATAGTTTTCTTTTCTCAAAATTTGTTGAGGAAAGCTCTTTCAAAAGCATCCCAATTCCTAATAGATCCAATTGGTAAGTTCCAATACCATGTAGAAGCTTTGTTTTTGAAAGTTTAAGGAAAGAGTCCACATACTACATCCTCATGTTCCACATTCATGAGCCTTGCATAAAGGTAAAAGTTCTTAATATGGTCCTTATGGATGCATGACTTGTCAAGATAAAATTTGGTTAAGAGTCTCTTAGGATACTTAGGTAAGTCATGCAAGGGTCCTGCTAATTTCAAGGGTCCCTAGGACATCCATGTAGGAATATGGTTTTTATTGTTAGACATTGGATGCAAAATTTCTATGGTATTCTCGTTTAGTTTTGATTCAAAGGAAGAAGATTGAGGTGAATCCAGAGGAGTAGGTGGTATTTGGTTTAAGGACTAAGGAATCTTCTAGAGAGAAAATTCAACTAAATATTTAATAAAATCTACCAAAATTGTTGTAGGAGTTTTAGATCATCAAATAGAGCATCACCTAGGAAACACAGGTGATACATGGATCTCAATGATTTTCTTTGCTAAAGTGTGATTAATATGATGGAAAATGTTTACTTCAATATTAGGAACAACGTATAATGGCTCAGTGGGTGAATCAATGTTTTTAAACATAGGGTTTTGGAAAACAAAGTTCCCAAAATAGGAGAAGCATCTTCAGAAGGGATTTCTACTTCAAGATTATCACATGTTAGTGGAAAAGTGAGGACACAGGTCACGGTTTGTATGATCAAAGGTTTTTCCATGTGAATACTAGGTATTTATACAAGAAACACAACTTAGTTATCCCTCCTTCTAGTACCAAAATCTATTGATGTAGGAAAAATTCCCTTCAGTAGATAAGGGTACTCCCCAATGTGAAGTCCCAATCATACCTAACATTGTTTGGTGTATGAGACCCATACAAATTTTGGCATGAAAAACATTGTTATCTATTGATTTGGATTGGATCATTATATTATTTTTCATCTATATCAGTACTTTTGGCGTGGAAAATTTGGAGGAATTAGCTTGCAGGTCCATTTTGGCGGCTTGTCCAAATTTAGAAATTTGGATCCAAAGAACAGTCTAAAATATTCCATAGCCATTTTGAGGCATAAAATGACATGTTTTTTGGTCCAAGCCTTACTTTGAAGGAATATTCTATATTCTACACATCAATACCCTTCCAATGGTGCAAGAATTGCCTCAATCAGAGTTCGTATGTGAAATTTATGCCTCCCGCAAGTTGACCTACCGTATTGATCACACTGGTGTGAGTGGATGCCATGTCAACCTCCATTACTTAGACATGTGGGGATAGCCACGTAGTGGATTTTCTAAGAACATTCTAGAAGGTCCCAAACCTTATCACAATTGAGGGTTGAGGAAGTAAAAAAGCCTACCCCTATATGCCTATCGGGTTATGTTAAATATTGGATCGCTAGGAGGAGAAATTATAGAGAATATTGGTTACATACTATGTTATTGTATTTTGTTCCATAGCTTAGAAGAACAACCAGGAGTGGGAAATTATAGAGAATAAGAAAGGGGGTTAATGTTCTTTCACATCCTAACAGGCCACGAGTCTCAGATAACTCCATAAATAGTTCCTTCTCCTTTGTACTTGCATTTTTCCATACCAGAGAAAAGAGAGCAGAGCAGCCTCACCTTCTAGTTGGGTTTTCTCCTGTAAGGGTTTCCCAAAGAAAATATTTTTGTTATTTTGTGGATAGTATGTGATTGTATCTTGCTTCTCCCCATTTTCCACATTTTATCTATTTCATGCATAAGCAAAAAATATGTAACTAAATATTCTAGAATCTAAATGAATTTAACCTTCATAGTGTAGATTTCAGTTTAATTTATCATATTTGTTGTGACGAATTGTTCCAATGGAATATCCATGACAGTTTATAGATTAGATATGAATGAATGTGGGGAGATTGAAATGCAAACTTCAAAGTGAATCTAAATGTTGAAAGTAAACCTACTTTGACCTATCCTATATAGGAGAGAACTAACAAAAATAAATAGATAGTGAAACACCAATCCCTACTTGCACTCCAAAACAATTAATTGTTAAAGAAAATAGATACTAGTAATTCATGAGTAAAACATGTGCACAAATTAGTCTAAAACAACAAACTCATTCAACACCATTCGTTTATAATCTTATAACAAGATTGTTGGAAAAGAAAAAAGGAAGTAAAGCTACAACATTCATAGAAGAACATGCTATCAAATGAACAACATAACCTTGTAGTAGAGAAGACGACAATACATATACTAGAAGTAGTTCATAACATATAGATGACATACACTAGATTGTTTCCCTCCAAAATGTCCCTTAGGGATTCTTCTCATTAGATCCAGAAATAGTTCCAAAATTAACAAAGAGTAAGATCCCTTTCTCATGGGTGCTCTTGAATATTTTTTCGCCCACAATGCAACTGCTTCTTGGGGCTTCTTGACTTCCCAATGGAAATTATAAATTATAAATTTCTTGGTTTTGTCTTGTTCTATTTTATAAAATACATTAAAAAATTGGAAATGCAATTTATTCTCCTCCCAATAGATAGGCAGTCCAAATGTCATGGTAAGAGGAGATCATTACAATTCTTGTAAACAATAAATTTTCTAATGTGATTGTATAGTCGGTTGCATTATGAGTTATGGTCTTCATGTCCCTTTTCAACGCAACCAAATGAGATTTTAACAAGTGATGTTCTCTTAATGGTATAACAATATGTTCTTTGAGAAATGTTTTGGTTACCCTTTGAGTAATTCATACAGAGATTTCCCTAGAATTCATACCCTCTTCTAATTCTACAAAGGCTTGTTGTGTTGGCCTTGGATTTCCCAAATCCCTTATTTTGGTCAATGTGCATTTTTTAATCAATTTCTCTACCATAGAATGAAGCCACTTGCAGGCACCAATGGAGTATGTTATGTCTTTCTTAAGCTTGTTTCCATTCCTTTGGGCCTTTGCAATTGTTGCATAGTTCAACTCGTGTTCATTTTTTATCATCCTTGGGACTTCGAGGGGTGCTTCTGAAGGTTATTGTGGTCATATATTTAGATAATCAATGCCTATGTGAACCCCTATCATCTCCTTGTTCTTCTTCTTAATATAATAAAATAATAACAAAAATTGAGCATCTACATCCCTATACTTTCTTTAAAATATTGTTGAATTCTTCATGTACTTCACTAGTGCATGCCTTGTATTCTGCGAGACTGGCTTGTGCCTACTTGTAACATCTATTTTCTTCCTTTGGGATTGTGCTTTGGGCCTTGTATTCTTCTACATATTTGATGAAGTCTCTGATATTTTTCTCCATGGCATGTGTAAATGCTACACCAGTGGAGGATATATCTATAATATCTTGACTTATGTTTGGGACTATTGATGTTTATGTGGTTACCGCAACTGGTGGAACACCCAAAATGGGTAGTGTCTTCATAATTTGTTGTACAATTTTCCATTGAGCACCGTCAAATATAAATGAATTGAGGTTCGCCACACTGCGAGCTTTAGAGAGCATAAATCCCCCCATTCCTAGTTCTCCTAGAGGGAAATGGCCTCCAATCAATTGTGTGCTAGAAGTTTCAAGTGGGTTGGTATACATGGGATCGATGTGCTAGGATTCCTCCCAATATTTTTTTTCCTCCTCATTTTTATTTTTCTTTTCTTCTTCTTCTTGTTTGAGCTTTGCCTCTTGCTCTTCTTAGATTCTCATTTGTTCTTGTTCCTCCTCTTCCTTCTTCTTCTTCTCTACTTTTTCTATTGCAATTTATTCATCTACTTCTTTCTTATGTTAGAGTGATTTAGCCTCCTTCTCCAACCTTTCTTTTTTTGTTGTTGATTTAGCTGCAACTTCTTCTTCAACTCTTTCTCTAGCTTCTACTTCTCTAGTTTCCTTTTCTTTCTTCGTCTTTGAGTTTTTCTTAGACTTAGAGTTGCCTCCCATCCTAAAAATAAATTCATCATAATCATGTGCCCTTCTGTATATATCCTCATTCTAACATACTTCATATTCATAAGGCCACCTATACTTGCAGAGTTGAAAGTGTTTGTTGACAAACTTTAGGGGATCATGTTGTGGAATCTTTCTTCCCTGAAATGAAATGTTACTAGAATGCCTTCATTAGCCTGTGCCTCCTTTGTGTTCTCAAAATTGTAGGATCCCATGTAGAATGGTAGTGGTGTCCATGAAATATTATTGTCTCGAGAGAAGAAAACCCCACCCCATGCACAAGGGTTTGGTATGTTTCCTCTTGCAAGACTAGTTTGTTAGGCACAAATTTGGGAAATAGGTGTGCCAGTTTGGTTGATCTGACATTGATCTGAAGATCTTGATATAGGTCCCATTTTTTAGTACACACCAATCTCCATTTTTACCTATATCTTCCATCATCTTCTCTAACATGCATGGTGTTAGGGCATAAAATAACAATTGGAACAATGGAATTAAGAAATGGTCACAAATTTTAGGATAGTGCACATTATATTTATGATCCCACGGATCATGGAAACAAACATGGATAAGGAGGTCACTCAATTTCTAATTCCAACCCATCTCTAGGTAAGCATGTACAAAGTAGATGATATCAAACAGGTAGGATGAGATGTGAAAATGTGGATTCTTCCTTGGTGCTACACATTTTGTTGTTGATATGGTCTCTTCAAGGGTGGTGGAGAGGGTAGTGGCCCAGTTAAATATGTGACTAGTAGTTGTGATCATATGCAGCAAAGGAACCTAAGATTCTTTGAATTTTGAAGCATCTACTTCTCCATAAAATATGCACTGAAGGGATACAACAAACCCATAAGGGGTTTTGAACATCTAAGTGGGATAATATTCAAATCTTGATCTAAAACTTACCCCTAGGACCCACCAATTTTTATTGATTCTTTGTAATCTAGAGAACATTGAAGCATCCATTCATCTATAATTTACATCTCTTTGGTAGGAAGCTTATAGCATGCAAGCAGAACTAAGATCTGGAATGATGAGAGCTCTTTCCATTGAGCACATTTTATCATCTTATTGTCAACGTTAGTTTGACGAATGATCCAAAAAATAGACTTTGGACATTTTTAGAGCTTGGTAGACACACAAATTTCAATTATCATCTGGTAACTCTAGATAGGAATCTCAGTGAAACATCTGGTAAATTTCACCACATTGATATTCCATGCTAGTATCCACAATGCAGGAGGTGTCGTTGTAAATGGGGCCAGAGGTGCTAGGCCCTACTTCTTCCCCTTATATGTCTGAGCTAACTTCGATAATGGTCTCCCTGCCACTTATTCTTTTCTAGTGTGCCATGGTTGTTCCAATCCACTCATATCAATAAAATAGGATGTTAGCATGGTTAGTATCTTCAAAGAATATGTATGCCTATATGAGAGGAATGTCAATTCAAGAGGGTATCTTATATGTTAAAAATGGTTGTCTGATGGTATCATGATAAGTAATTGAGTAGTCTCTTCTAAAAAATTTAATCATGATAAGTAATTGAGTAGTCTCTCCTGAAAAATTTAAATTGTTTATTGATGCACAACTATCCTGCTTTGAATTAGTTTTGGGGTGAAGGGATTTCTTGAATCGTGTGAGGAGATTAAAGAAAAAACACTTAGAGGAATTTCTTTGTATTAACAATAGTGAATGAAAACAAGATCATCAAGTTCTTAACATAAAGATGTTTTCTTGAATGTTTTTTACTCTTGGAAAGGGTGAGTCCATCCATAATCGAACAAATTGTAAGGGCATGTGTAGTTATCCAGGTAATGGTTTTGTGTGGGCTTGGACGTATGTTCCAGAGGTAATTTCAATGCTTACATGTCATGTCATAATGGAGTCTCTAATGAGGTGGCTAGTGTTGTATGTTGACATGGAGCACGGGTGTCGGCTTCTTTGGTGAGGTGGGGAGCACAAGATGGGAAACAAAATTGAGTGCATAGTGAAGGTTATCAAGGGTTATATTACCAAAATAAATTGTTTCATTTTGTGTGTGTGTGTTTTTTAATGGATAGTGGCCACATCAATCACATAGTCATCATTTCACGTGCAAAATAATTGTTTATGATGCAATATCTCGATGGAGGAACTTTTGGCACTGTGTGATATGTTACATAAATTTTTTTGGGTGATGTATTGCACATATTTAAAACTTTATCATGTGCATTGGGTGTGTCGAAGAGACATGTTGCAAAGACAAAAAAAAAATCCCGCGACATATTGCATGGAAATAAACTTTGAACTCGCAACATATCACAAAGATAAAAAAATTCCCGCTATTGAAGAAGATGGAAGCTCGACTTTGAAATTTGTCTTTATCGCATGAAGAAATATTTTGAGAAATGCAACACGTCACATGAAAAACAAGGTTGTGTAGCAGCGTAGTCCTTGTCGGGTTGAATTGGGATAGGAAAAAGTACCAGAGGCAGATGGAAACTGCAGCAAAGATGTGGCAAGCAACATGAAACACAAGTGGTATCCATGTATTAAATGATACGTGGCCTCTAGAGCCCCATTTAGTTTTTGAAAGTATATAACAAAATACAATTTGTGCATAGTGGAAGAGAAAAATTTATGATGACACAAATATGAAAGGAGATAAAAAAAAACAATTTAGTTTGAAATATATTAAAAAAGTTACATGTTCCTAGAAATTTAAATTCATTTGTCATATAGACTGGTGAAAGATAAAAATGTATGAGGACATAAATATAAAATGAGATAAAAAACAATATTTTTTGAAATATATCAAAAAATAAAAGTATGTTACATATTCCTGGAAATTTCAATACATTCGTCATATAGACTGGGATTGGGGCTCCTGCGGACCATAAGAGAAATATGTACAAGAAACAAGACTGTAGAAAGAAGAAGTGGGAGACGATAGAGTGCAATACCTAAAATAAATAAATTGAAAGGTATTAGTCTTTGGCTAGAAATTTCTATTTTAAAAAGTGGAATAACTAGGTTGATAAACAAAGTAGGATGCGATCAATAGACTTACAATGATTGTACATATGGCCCTTTTTGCTATTTGCTTGTTGATGCATTTTCATTGATGTTGTCGATGAATGTTGGAATCGTAGCAACTGCCTATTTCCTTTCGTTAGCAGCCTACTTCAATTCCCTTTCAAGCCATTCTTCAATGTATCTTCTCATTGGGGTGACGTTGATCTCATTCCAGATTTTTATGTTGAAAATTTCCTTTTCTAATTCCACGAAGTCGATAGAAAGATTACGTAGAGCCTGATCAATTTCCTCATTCTATAATGAATAGTCGACTATCTAGTCATCAACGTGATCTTGACCATATTCAAGGATGTTGTAAAACTTTTCCAAAGACAATGCCTTAAACATATCAACCTGTTTATCAAAGTCTTGCCTAGTTAAGGGCAAGGAGTTGACGATTAAGTTGGCGTCTTGGAAGTCGTTGGTCCTTCCGGCTAAGTTTATTCTGGACAACTTTATGAATAATTTTTCTTTCTTTGATATGTATTTTTCACATGACTGAACAATGAGATGCAGGTTCTTCACTTTTTTCTTTCCGACATGCATTTAATTGACCGATCTGGTTTTTGGATGGAATATCTTGTTGTCTTCTTCTTGTTTCTGTCATGTTGTTGACAATGGTGCCAAAAGGAAGGACCGTGTTTAAATAGAAATTTTCTTCATCTTTTACCTCCACCTACAAATGTTCGAGCAAATTATGTGCCATGGTTCCAAGGGAAGTCATGGTTTGTGATGTTTCCCATGCCTCAGTAACCAGTTCCATTATTTTCTTGATATTATTCTCCACATATCCTCTACATGATGCAAGGAGGATGGAGGATACTTTGAACTTGGCTAGAGGATTGGAAGGCATGCTTGCGAAAGGATTGGCAAGAAATGGCATAGGAATCAAAGCCTCTTCCAATTCCTTGACCCGGTCCTTCAGTCTAGCATTCTCGGCTTCGATGCCTCCAATGGAATTACGAAGTGAATCTTCGGTCGCTATGTGAAGTTGATAGACTTGGGATGATCGCATGTTCACAAGGTTAACCTCTGAACGATATTTTCCTTTCTTATTTTTTACATTTTTTTTTTCAATAATCAATTTTTTGGACTGACTGTCAAAAACAGCGCTCTGGAACACGAAGGATTCATCTTCATCAAAATTTTTGATATCAGATATGTCCATCAGACGACTATGTTGGATCGTGTCTCTGGGATGATTAAGGTAGTGGACTACACTATCCAGATCAGGCTCAAGTTCCATGTTCTCACTATGAATTTCAGGCTCTTCTGCCTATCCCACAATTTTTTTTCTCTTCTTGTCTACTAGAAGCTTGTGAGAACTATCAATTTTAGAGTGAGGAGGGTTGTTATCTCCTCCTCCGTTTGAATAACTATGAGTTTCTTTGTTGTTGTGGTGGGCCGTTGGAGCTTATGCTACGGGATGTCGTGCTTTTGGGACTGTTATTCGCTGATTGAACACTCTTCTCATTGGGGCCTTTTCCATGTTGCCTGTAAAATTTAGTGTTGCTTTGCAGTGTGTCTGGGTCGTTGGTATCATAAGCAGGAGCGTTGTCGCTAGTGTCTCTATTTTCGGTCAGGTATTTTTTGAAAAAACAATTTTTGAAGCCAAGTGTTTGTAAATGTTGTAAAAAAAAATTATTGGGGTCAAACCCTCTTAAGATTTCAGCATATCTTAGGTTCAAGTTGCTATAATGGGCTGCAAATTCGTCAATTTTGTTGAAGTTCTCCAACACGAAGTCCCCGACTTTCCAAGGCAGAGGAATGAACTATTTTTTTCTCTTCTCTTGGAATAGATGCAACCAGTAGTTGTATTGTTGTGCTAATTCTATAACAAACATTATGTCCGTAATGTGACATGGAAGGAGAGCAAGTTTTTCCCTGGAGCCAAAAATCCTTATCACAGTGTAATTATCCAAATGTTCAAGTGTCCCCTTCCTGTCCAAAAAACTGGTTACATGTTCATATATGCTGGGAGCATCTTCTCCTAACAACAAAACTTTGAAAATGGACACGAAGCCATTAAAAACCTCATAAAAATAGTGGGAGGCCTTGTGCTTCCACAAGGCCTGGTACCGGAACATTACTGGGTCGAATTCCCAGTTGACACTCTTGGACAGAGATAGTTCTAGAAACTAGCAGCAATGTGCTATCACAAAAACTAAGTAGGATGACATATAAAATTTATTTTCCATTTTGAAGTTTGACAATTGGGAATAGATTTCATGGGAAATTGGCTTGCCCCAATAAAAAATGGCTTGTATCTTGACTGTGAAAAAAAAAATATAAAGACCCATCCAGGAAATAGTTGTTGTGGACTCTTGTCCCATTATTCTTGTAAACAACCATGCAATTTTGCGGAATGGATTTCTAAATGAACTAACCTGCAATCTTGTGATATCTTCGGGAAATACCATCGGGTCTTCCAATAAATCGGGCAAGAGGTCCAACATGTTATTATGCTTTGCTAGGAACTGTTTGGAATCTTCTCCTTTGAACGTCAATGTTTTCTTTGGCAATATTAACATCTGGTGGAAGACCTGAGGTGACAAAGAAATAGAAGAGCAGTCCCGTAGTGGAATAATTATTCTGTCTAAAATAAATTTATCGGCACACCAAGAGACCAACTCCTTACAATCAAAAACTTTAGGGACACATCCTGCACGAGCAATCCCAAAGGTCCAAATTACTTTGTTCTAGGCAACAGGGGTTGAGTAATAAGAATATGACCTAGACCACTGGAAGTGTTGGTCCTCGCACCCGAATATGTTCACTGTATCTCCATAGAATTGTTGTTGAGTTGATGCCATAGGTTTATGAGAACGTTGGTTTGCTCCAGACGATGGTTGAAATGAAAAGTTGGAGCCGATAATATAACTCTCCGCAAAATCTTGGTTAAATTCTTATGAATGGGAAAGTTCCTCGAGCCTTTCGTTGATTAATGACAATCTGTATGGGTGTTGCATGATGAACTGTTAGCAATAAAGCTTACTTATTTCATATTTAGAAGTGCTAAGGTGGTGGGTACGGTGAAGAGAAATTAAGGATTGGAGGTTTCGTGAACATGCCAAGTCGAGGACGTGCGAACGACATTTCATGATTTTGAAATCAACACTCGGAAGGGATAATATAACCCTCCACAAATCTTGGTTTAATGTGTATTAATAGGAGATCTCCTCAAGCCTTTCTCCCATCAATGACAATCTATACAGTTCCTGCACGATGAGTTGTTAGAATTAAATGCCACTAATTGCATATTTAGAAACAATATTGTTGGGCCCGAGATATGATCATTTTAATGACGGTTATTATACATTTTTGCCACATGTACATATGCATTTTTCATCCTTTAAAGGAGCTTTTTGAAGAATTTCATGATAAAATGGTATGATCACCATAACATACGTGTACTTCATATTTAATGATTGATTCAAGTATAATTCATTATGTTTTATGATTTCTAATAGCTAATTCATGTTTTTTGGTGTTACAGGGAAAAAATGCACTATGTTTCTAGTTCTGGCACTTGATCCGACACTTGATCCAGCACTCGTTCCGGAACTCGATCCGACACTCTATCCAACACTCTGTATTGCACATAAATGGAAGGTGAGTTGGCGGTTATGGCATTGGCGGCCAGTGTTGGGTGAATCGGGAACATGGGTTTTGTTTATCCTTGCCCCCTCCATCTACTAAACTCCAGACAACTCAGTGTCAGTTGTCCAAAGAGGGAGATTATTGGCTTGCTCCGTTTTGTTAGTTAGGGCATCATTTATTGTATTTTTCCGAAATTAGAAGTGGTTCGACCCTCCTGTGGTCGACCCCTTGGTCTGTAAGCTTATAAATACTGCAAGGATGGTCAGATGATAGTTAACCAAGTAGCATATGTAAATGTGTTGAACCCGCACAGAATAGATATATCTAGAAAATACTACACACATTTGCAGAGAGAAATTGAGAAAGGAGAAGCTAGATAGAAAGAATGGAAGAATTCTCATTAACCGTATTTCACACTCAAAGAGTGAATAATTTACAATAGATATAGGATACATGAGTAACTAATGAGCCATAGTGGTGGTCTAGATTGATCTGAACACACACCAACAGTTACATGAGTGAACTACCACCTAGTCTAGTCTCTCAGGTAGTTATGGGAGTGAACTGCCACCTAGCTGAGTTAACTAGTTAACTAGTCTTCAGTTAACTGACTAAACAAAAAGTAGTGATTTGGTGATGTTCCCAATGTTTCATGGTGAAAAAATCAATGCAACATCTAAACTCAACTCAACTAGTCAAACTGAAGTGTCAACTGAAAGAGAATATTCTCCAGGTGGAATATTCTCCCCTAAAATATAGGAGACTGGATAATGACTAATTATGAGTAATAAACAAGGAATAACCTTAGGAAAAATAAATCCTAGGTG